>NW_022890534.1:1162385-1173504 GCF_011865705.1 Megalopta genalis | reverse complement strand
ATAATTATAATAATATATATATTAGTACTATATTATATTATATAATATATAATATTAATATATATATATTATAATAATATTTAGTCACGGTTATATATATAAATATTATTATAATATATATTCTTAATTATTATTAATATTATATATATTGAAATTACTATTATTATACTAATAATAATAATAGTATATATAATATATATAATATTAATAATAATTAAGAATATATATTATAATAATATTTATATATATAACCGTGACTAAATATTATTATAATATATATATATTAATATTATATATTATATAATATAATATAGTACTAATATATATATTATTATAATTATATAATTATTATTATATACACATATATTGTAATAATATAATTCGTCGAAAGGAGAATGAAATTCCGTGAACAGAAAATATTATTTCTCGACTGAAGAACTCGCGATTTTGATTAGCGAATCCACGCGCAAATATAAAGTTCGCGACGAACGAGGAGGATCGGCGAGCAAACTGAACACTGAAAATATTACTAGAAATCTCTCTCTCTCTCTCTCTCTCTCTCTCTCTCTCTCTCTCTCTCCTGTTCTCTCTCACACGTTTCCCACGTGAGACGCGGTCTCATTTTCTCCGCGTTCATTTCCCCGCAGGCACCACTCTTGACCGACTCTCTTTCGTCCCGTCGCACTCTCACTTTTCTCACGCGCGTTTTGTTTTCCCCCGCGCGAATTAACGGTTTTCTATGCGTGTCGCGCGCCTCGTCGAAAATGCAGTCGCGAGAAACCGCGCGACGGCGAATCGCACTCGAGCGCGCGAGACGTCTCTCGTCGAACGTTTCTCCGCGATTTCTGCGCGGAAGACATTAAGAGTTTCGACGCGGACTTTTTTCTAGTCTACGGCAATTTCTCTGATCAGACTGCGAGGTCTTTGTGGGAAGTAAAAAATTGTTAAAATTATTGAATAAAAATTATTGAATATTATTTAATGACTGACGCAAAATTGCGAAGATGAAAGAAGAATTTAATAATACGAATTGCGTTTTGATATATATATATTTGCATCTTAGCAAAATTATTAAATTTTTTGAAAATATTTAAATTTATAGAAACAGCTGATTTTTATTCAATGCGATCATCAACCTTCCAATATGTAATATTTTTATTTCTGTTAATAAAAATGACAAGGCGAACGATCACTGAATTTGTTTAGCTTCAATTTATTTATATAAATAATTACAATTAATTAAACAAATTAAATTAATTAAACGTACTTATAATCGTTTCCCAAGAATCCTCGCAGTTCCATCAATTTCGATGACAAAAATTAAAAAATCGGTCATTTCTGCCATCGCGTTATTTTTGTTGTTAAAAAGCACGTTCAATAAAATCGATAAATCATCGATGACGCGTCGATAATAATTACGTACTAAATTACTTTTTTTTTTAATAAGTCGTCGACGAAGCGCTCGACGAGATTTCCTCGATGGCTCGGAACGACTTCGGATCGCCGGAGAAATAATCCGAAAGATTTTCAGGAACAGCCTACGTTTCAGAACCGGCGGGAATAAGTTGATTTTTTGGCGAGACGTGACCGAGTCGTTCGATTCCGTGGCTGACGCGGCGAAACCGAGTTACCGGTATTAGCAGCATTCTAGCGTGGACGGGTCACGTGACGCTCGCCTGTGTTAGGTCCGGGGGGTCCGAACTGGGTTAAAGTATTAGGCACACCGGACACCGATGTGTGCGTGTGTGTGTACACGTCGCGGTTTTCATCGCAGCCAGCCCCGCAATCTGATTTCACGAGGCTCGTCCCCGTTCCTCGCGTTTATTAGCTCCGCGCGAGCAAATATTATCCGGCCGGGCGAAATGGTTTTATTGATGAAAATAGTTTCAGCGGAGCCCATCCTCCATGAATGAGCCGTTGATTAACGCCGGGCAATTGGCGATCTGTTATTTCGTTTGTTGCCGATCCGGCCGGTCGTTGATGTCCTTTTCCGCGCCGGAGTTACGAGCTCGTAAAAAGATCCGAGCTTTCTAAAATCTTCGAAACAGCCGCGAAACACTCTTCCCGTGAAAATAACGAAGACGATTCCCGTCCGATTGGAATCGCAGTGACGTAGCGCACAGTTTTCTCGTGAAGATAATTCCGAGTGCGTTTCATTTATTCATTTATCCATAAAAAAAACAATCACACGTACGAAATGAAAATATGAAATACATATTTAGAAAGCAAAAAATAGCTGCTACGATTACGTTTAAACGATCTCTTTTTAAATGGAAAATAGCAACGAGAATTTATTGGAACTCAATGTTCCGCGAATGCAAGAAATATTTAATCATCGGTAGCTGAAAGTCGCTATTTTTTCATTAATTTCAGTGAAAATTTCATCGCGATATCTGCAACCGTTCAAAAGTTATAACAATTTGTCCAGCGAATTAACAAACCGTACCATTGCGCATCGGCTCAGAAATAATCCTTGAAAAATCGATTTCGTAGAATCGAACGCTCGCGCGCGCGAATCTCCGCCGTCGTTATAATCGATCGTCGTATAAATAATCATCGGCGCGTTAATTATTTCGATTTTCACGTGGCCCGATTCGCCGGCAAATTGGTTTGCCGTGCGCGCACGGCTATTTTGCCGCGCAGCGCCGGCGAAATTAGTTCCGAATTTAAGCCACTCGAACGCGAGAACCACTAAGCCGTTAATTACCGAACGAACTTCGTTTCTAGATCTTGAACGAACGCGCGGTGGCGGCCGTGTTTCCGAGGCCTGTCGCCGGCCGCCCCCCTCCCTCCCGTTAATTAGAGGGCCCGACGATAAGTCCGCGAGGCAAGTACATATTTGTACACAACGTCGATGCGAGATTGATGCAGCCGCGGCTGAAATTTCTGAGGCGGCGGCCGCCGCCTCCGGCCGCGCGGAAATGTTTTGCGGCGGCCGTATCGACGTTTTCCCCGCAGTGTCAATAATAGTTAAGAGGACGGTCGAGGCTTACGGCCCCCCTCCCTCCGGCCACGTGGCCCCGGCATTATCCGAGCCGGCTTCTTCGTCAGCGAAAATATTTGCCGGCCCGGCGGTAACCGGACCACACACAACCGACACACGTTTTTTTACGCTTTAATTAAGATCTGGCTGCTTCAACGTTGTCCTCGGCTCGTGTCCCGCACGAATTTATCGGCGCGGCACCGCCCCAGGCACCACGAAATTAATCGCGGTTCGTCGTCTCGTGTCCCGATCGAGATATCGAGATTTTTATTCGGCGAGATCTCGATCGTTGATCTCGGGAATTTTGCGGCTTGGTCGTTGCAGGGATAACGTTGCAATAAAACGTGTGAAACGTGGTGATGTTTGCATTAAACGCGGCTGAAAGGACCGCGAAGAACACCAGGAAAATTAATAATAATATCGAGAAAAATATTACAGAAACCTCTGAGAAAAAGCGCCCGGGATCTGAGTAAATACGACACGTCATCATGACAATTGAATTTATTCGTATGAACTGTTTAGTACTCGGTAGTTCTGGTGTTAATTTCGCAACGAAACGCGAGTAACAATAACTTAGTTATTTTATATTAATCACACGAGAAAAATCTTACGAAAATACCGATAAAAAAACCCCACGAAATTTGACCTAGTTTCACGGTAATTCTTATTTCCCTCCGCTGAAATACAATTTTCAAAAAATTGTCACTAGAAAACTAGCAATACTGTTTAGACCAGAAATATTGAGAACGTAACTACAGACGTTCTAGAACGTCGTTTTCTTCATTGGAACTCGATATCTCGTTTCCAAGTGTAAGACGATACACTTTAAATGCACGCAACACAGCGTCGCGTTTTCGGTGTTCACCGTCGTCTTGTGTTTCCCGTCGTAAGAGATGAGTCACTGATGTTTACCTGCGAGACCCGTTGCGGGAACGATGAGTCATCGCCGGCAACAGCGCTCGGTCCTCCTTGTTGATGAACCGTGCAACCGTTGAATTTCAAGTACATTTCTCTTTTCGTTAAGGTTAAATCGGCGATTAGTTCTAACGCTTTAACGGATGGGCTAATTAGATTTATGTTTTTCCATTTTCTGACTTCCTAGGACGCGCCACGTGTATTCACGTTTTCGCTTAAATTTCTACTTTATTAATTTACTTTATTAATATTTCACTAATACTTTATTAATACTTTATTAATCCTTTTGTATTCGAAGGCATTTTAACTGTAAATCTAAATTAACTTTTCTGACTAGTAGTATTTTAATTTAACATGACAAAGTGCATTTCATGCATATGAAATTTAGTCTTGTGATTCGTACAACAGTTAGACTTTTGGCAATTTTTTAAATATAAAATATAATAATATAAAATTATATTTTTTATATTAGATAATATAAAAATTATCTCGGAACGTGATGTAATAATTTTAGTGGTGCCTCGGAGTCACCGCTCGAGTGTAAAGGGTTAATATTTGATTAATTTACGGACACGGGAATAAATAACTCTATAAAATTTTATATCAAAAATAGCGTCGATCTAATACAATTTAATTCTCTCAAAATATACAGAAAAATATAGAAACCGCACAAAAGAACATGGAATACAACTCTTCCGTTAAGTATTGATCCGACTTCATCGAACTCGTTAATTCAATGCCGATTTCATCTTTCCCAAAAACGAAAATAAAATAAATAAATAAACGCGTTCCGAGTGAGCGCGAGGACCGTTTGAAATTGAATTTTTCAGGCACCTGTTGCAAACCAGAAGGTGCCCGGTAGCTGGCAAGGTGTCGTGGGTCTAGCCCAGGGCCCGAGAAATTTGTCGCCACGGACCATTATTATCCGAACAGGCTTCGCGTTGAGACGCGATCGTCGGAGGCAGAGAGGTGACACCGGATCGAATCTAATTCCCAAGTAAAACCAAGATCGCGGAGGATCCTGTTACGCGTTACATCGAGCGGCCGTCCGTTTACCTCGGCGCGGTCAGGGTTCCGGCTGGTCGCCGAAGTCGGTTCGAGTTATCGAGCGGACGGACGGACGGATGGGGCAGCGACCGGTGATGTAATATTATTAATTCGTCGACGGAGTATAGTTGTAATTGTAGCCACGCGAATTTATCACCGGGGAGGACGGGGGGCGGGGAGAGGCCACCGCGACGCTGCGCGGGCATGCGAGATAGAATGTAATTTCGAAATGGAACACTAATTCTGGAATGGAATGTTACGTGTGGAATGAGAGACCGGTCTCCCGGCGTGGCCGCGCGCGCGCGCGCGCGCACCCGCCCGGCAATTATAAATGGATTCTTCAGGTGTTCCGCGGCGCGTTCGCTTTTTTCCTTCCGTCCCCGCGATTATTTATTATTTCCATGGGAGTCGGTGCCCTCCGCCAGGTTAATCGCGCGGAACTAATCACCGGGAAATGGGCTGCTCTTCGAGGGAATGATACTCTTGTTTATCCGTGGATACCGGCGACCCCTCGAACCCCGAGCCTTTTAATCGCTTTTAGGACAAAGGGCGCGCACCGGAATCTAATAAGAGTGATCTTCAGGGATCGACGAGGAGAGGGACTTTCTCTTTGATCGCGGCAGAGAGTCGTCGATGCGTTGCGTGCCGATTTACGTTCGCGGGCGCACACGTGCGACCCGCTCGAGGACCGCGCGCGGCTAATGGACGGGATGTCCCGAGGGCTAAGCCGCGTTTATTGAAACTTTTACGTCCGTTTGTAGCCGGTGCTGTCGCTTAAGATCACTTTGGTGTCACGAGCGTTGTCTACAGTTTTACACACACCGCGCTGGGAAGCGCGCCAGAAGGGGCGAAGGCAAGCTCAAACTTCAGTTTGGAGGTTTCAATTTTTTTGACTTTTTGGCGCACCAGCCGACGCATTTTCCCGAGGAAAGTCGAGAAATCGAAGTCCCGCATCTAGGAACGCGATTACAACGAGTCATAAGCTCATCTGTTTAAAACATTTGCGCGTCCGAGGTTGATAAATTAATTTGGCACTTGTTTCAATTACATTCCTAGATTCGGGACATATTCGCCGGAAAGTCGAAAAAATCGGAACCCCCGAGGTAAAGTTTGGACCATATGTAACATCGGGACTTCGATTTTTGGACTTTTCTCGGGGAAACTCATCGGGACGTACGTCGACAAAATCCACAGCCCCTAAGGNGGGGGGGGGGAATTGGAAGAATTTAGGGATGAGGAATTATTATTTGCTAGCGGTTGAAAGTAACGTAAGAATAATGTAACGGTGATGTAAAGAAAATAGGTTAAACTTTTCTTTGGGGGTTTCAATATTTTCGACTTTTCGCTGTACTTTCCAACGGGTTCCGGCGAGGAGAGTCGAAAAATCGACGTCCCGAATCTAGGAATGTGATTGAAATAAGTCTTGGATGCATTTGTTAGCGGCGCCACTCACTACACCGCGTTTCTGGACTGATGACTTTTTAACAAGTGATTCTGGCGTTATTTTGATTACATTCCTAGATTCGGAACTTCGATTTTTCCATTTTCCTCGTCAAAATCCATCGGAAGGTGCGTTGGAAAATCGAAAAAATCGAAACCCCCAAGGTAAAGTTTGGACCATATGTAACATCGGGACTTCGATTTTTGGACTTTTCTCGGGGAAACTCATCGGGACGTACGTCGACAAAATCCACAGCCCCTAAGGTAAGGTTTAGCTCTAGATTCCGTTAGATTCCAGTCCAGTCAGCTGACGAGACCTCCATTCCCTCGGCGGCTTATTTAGAGCTTCCTTGCGCGGCAAGAACTTCCAAGATAGCTTAATGAAGCGTCAAAACCGAATTCTTCAGGAATCATCGAAACTACCGAGAGTCCTCTCGTCGCCCCGGGTAATTAGTATCCCGTAACTGGTTTTTAGACGACGATTTTTTGGTCGTTCGACCCGGGGTCACGTTCGCGGCCCGCCTTAACTCATCATTCCCGCGCCGAGCATCGAGCCCGAGCCCTGGGCTGTCTCGCCCGGAACGACTCCCAGGGGGGAGATCGTTGCCACCTCGTTCGGGCCGGTGCCCGAGATCTTCCTATTTACATACGCCATCTTTTCCGCCTCTCCACCCCTATCGTCCCTCAACTATCGAGATATTCCTCCTGAGCGACGTCATCGGGAGCCCATTATGTTCGCCGATTTGGTTCACTGATAAAGGCCATGGAGACTTCACCGGCGACTGAGGCGCGGGGCCGAGGACGGGGGTTCATTGCACGCCGGGTCTAACGAGCTCGACGCTCAAGGTCCTCTATTTGGACCTATTACGACCTAGATGTCTCGTAGGGTACGCCGGTTGCTCGTTAAGTGCGGAAAACGGGACTGCGCTAGGGCTGAGTTATATGTGAGTTAGGGATGAGATAGGGCTGCGCTAGGGCTGAGTTATAGGTGAGCTAGGAATGAGTTAATGCTGCGCTATTGCTACGATAGGACTCAGCTAGGGTTCAGATAGAGCTCAGCTAGAACTGCGCCTATGGTTCAGCTAGGACTGCGCTATTGCTGCGTTAGGGCTCAGCTAGGGCTCAGCTGGAACTGCGCCTATGGTTCAGCTAGGACTGCGCTATTGCTGTGCTGGAGCTCAGCTAGGGTTCAGCTAGAGATCAGCTAGGGCTCAGCTAGGGTTCAGCTAGAACTGCGCCTATGACTCGGCTAGGACTGCGCTATTGCTGCGTTAGGGCTCAGCTAGGGTTTAGCTAGAGCTTAGCTAGAGCTCAGCTTGGACTGCGCTAGGACTTAGCTAGGACTGGGCTAGGGCTCAGCTAAGACTGTGCCTAGTGCTCAACTAGGACTGCGCTATGGTTGCTCTAGGACTACGCTGGGGCTCAGCTATAACTCAGCTAGGGCTCTGCTAGAATTACATTAGGATCTACAGATGTGCTAGGGCTGCGCTAGAACTGCGCTAGTGCTGCACTAGAAGTGCGCTAGGACCTGTCTCTTATACACATCTAGATGTGTATAAGAGACAGGTCCTAGCGCACTTCTAGTGCAGCACTAGCGCAGTCCTAGCGCACTTCTAGTGCAGCACTAGCGCAGTCCTAGCGCACTTCTAGTGCAGCACTAGCGCAGTCCTAGCGCACTTCTAGTGCAGCACTAGCGCAGTCCTAGCGCACTTCTAGTGCAGCACTAGCGCAGTCCTAGCGCACTTCTAGTGCAGCACTAGCGCAGTCCTAGCGCAGTTCTAGCGCTGTCTCTTATACACATCTAGATGTGTATAAGAGACAGCGCTAGAACTGCGCTAGGACTGCGCTAGTGCTGCACTAGAAGTGCGCTAGGACTGCGCTAGTGCTGCACTAAGGCTGCGCTATGACTGCGCTATGACTGCGCTAGGACTGCGCTAGGGTTGCCCTACGACCCTTTAAATCCCTGGTTTCCAATTTCTTCAGCCGCCGCAGACATTTCCAATTGTTGCCGTAAATATTTCTCGGAGAACAGAAGAAGAAGAATCTGGGTTCTTCCGATAAAATAAATCACGGGCTCGGTCATAAGTCGTCCGCAATGAACTCCTTGGCGAACAATCTCTTCGCCGAGTTTACTGGCCCGTGAGTTTTCTGATCCGGTTCTCGAGAGAATCGCGTTGCCAGCAGCATCGAGACAGCAGTGCCGGCACCCAGCAATGTCTGCGCGCTAATGGTGGTGGGGGGGATCGTATTTCGTTTCGGCCGGCAACAATCTAATTATTAGATTCCTTATGGCGTACTGGCTGCTGCGGCTCCGTAGCCGGGAACGAGCGCGCAATCTAAGCTCGGCGGCTTGATCCGGTCGTAAGATTAAATTGAATCTGCAGGCAGCGGAGTTCGGCGATCAACTGGGTCAGGCTTGCACTGGCGATACGGTATGCGTGTTGCCGGCAGTCAGAAAGGCCCGTGCCGGGGCTTTGCCATTCGGTCGGCTCCCAAGTTGCCACATAGTTGGCCATTAGTATTAAAAGCTGTTTCGGCACCGAAGTTACCGAACCGTTGGGGAGGGGAGTGGGGGCAGGCTTTTGTCCGTGAATTGTTCGCGGTTCCGGCTCGGTAATACTGTTGTTTTATCGAACGCGTACGCGAGCTTTAAATTACCCGTGTCGATCAATCCCCGCCGTCAAAGGGACCAAGTTTGCCGCCTACTTTGCCCAGACGATAACCGATACAACACATTTTGCTCGTAGTGTTGCTGATCCCTCTGATACCCGAAACACAGGCAACCATAACATTGGTTGGAGGGTGGGGACAGTTGCCGGCTTGTCCTGGGCGCTCGGAAACGACGCTATGTGATTGTTAGAAAAGCATTTTTTTTATATGTTCATTTATTTATTCATTCGTTTATCCATTTATTTATTTATTTATTTATTTATTTTTGTCCGTAATAATTTTCGCAAGTAGGGAAGCATATGTCAAAAAATTGGTCAACTTTGACTGACGATAACTCCTCGAGAAATCATCGTGGAATGATCGTTTTGATTTCAAATTAATGCTTGAGGTCTCTGCTTTAAGATAGCTTCCTTGATTTTCAGTTTGATACACTCTCTTTACTGTGACGATTTAAATGTCAAGCCATGTTTGTCGTATCGCAGAGTATCAAGTTCGACAAAATGCACGGACTTTGTAAAATTTTTTTCGGGGATGCCGTTTATGGTCGAACGAAGTTTGATCTTTCCTCTTTGATTAAAAAAAGAAAATAATCGCAGCAGCGATATTTTTTCGCGGAGTTACAGCATTTTGTAGTTACCCTTTGTATATACCCTCCACTGTCGTATATTTCTCTCACTCATTTTCGTTATAAATTCATAGAGTTTGATAAACTTTTGATTATAATTCGGTTGCTTTTCGAAAATTTTCTATATTCTGCTATCATTGGTTACTATTTTTCACTGAAAACGTCAAATCTCGTACGTAGCGTATAATTAATATTATTTTTATTATTAATAATATTGTTATACAATTAAAATTGCATCATCATTTAAAGCTAATTTAAAGCTAATTCAGCGTTAGCAGTAATGACGCAATATCGCACAGCATCACCAGAAACTTGACGGAGAAAGGAAAGTCCAAAAATTGGGAGAAGTTTCGATGGGACGAAGAAGCGTTCGATAGGCGAAGAATCGACCGATCGATCGCGTAATAAGGTAATTTCTCAGTCCCCTTCGTTCGGTCCGGTTTTTTCTAATAATAACGATGTTCCGATCCTCTTTGTGAACATTTTCCACGCCCCCCTTCCACCATTCATCTCTTTTCTCGAGTGGACGGTGCACCGTCACCGCTCCCCCCTCCCCCGCCTTCAGAGGAACTTTCAAGTTGAAAGAGTATCAACACTATCACGGCGACACGTTAATCTACCAAGTGCCACACTCTTGAAGGAATACCCCGATGGAAAGTTTCCGAAGAGCGCCTTTGAAACTCCTGTCCCTTACAAAATGCTTTGAGCCGTGCATCAGGCCTTTTCAATGATGCAACCCGCTTGATTCAGTTTCTGACCCAGAAAAACATTTTGCCTCGGCGTACAACCCCGGCGCCCTTCATTCTCATTGGCTTCCCGATACCCCTTTATCTTTATCTTCCCCTTTGCCTTCCGCTTTTCTTTCTCTATTTCTCCTTTTTTCTTCGCCTTCCCCCACTCCTCTCTCTTGGACTGTATTTAACTCTCTCACTCACTAGATCAGGCAATCTTTTTCTCCCTTTGGCTCGGTTTGTTGCTTTTTTTCTTTTTTTGAGTGTTTCTATTTTCTCTCTATTTCACTCACTCTCTCTCTCTCTCGCTCTCTCTCGCTATTTCAGTCTCTCCCTCCCTTTCTCTCTCTCTCTCTTTATTTTAGTCTCTTCCTCTCTCTCTCTCTCTCTCTCTCTCTCTTTCAGTTCACTCTCTCTCTCTATTTAAGTCTCTCTCTCTTTTTCTCTCTCTATTTTAGTCTCTCTCTCTCTATTTTAGTCTCTCTCTCTTTTTCTCTCTATTTTAGTCTCTCTCTCTCTCTCTCTCTTTCAGTTTACTCTCTCTCTCTCTCTCTATTCAAGTCTCTCTCTTTCTCTCTCTCTCTATTTTAGTCTCTCTCTCTCTCTTTCAGTTTACTCTCTCTCTCTCTCTTTATTTCAGTTTACTCTTTCTCTATTTTAGTCTCCCTCTCTTTCAGTTTACTCTCTCTCTCTCTCTCTCTCTCTCTC
>NW_022890534.1:1128289-1162070 GCF_011865705.1 Megalopta genalis | reverse complement strand
ACTTCTGTCTCTCTCTCTCCCTCTCTCTCTCTCTCTCTCTCTCTCTCTCTATTTCACTCTCTTTCTATTTCACTTTCTCATTCCATCTCTATTTCACTCATTCTCTCTCTCTTCCCCAGTCCCCCTATTTCCATCTCACGCCACGCCCCTCGCCCTCCCCGCCATCCTCCGTGGCGGCTACCAAGCGGAAAGCTAGCCCGAGAAAAGAGGATTTTGGGATCCAGCGCAACGTCGTTCCGATGAAAATACTTTGCCGCCGAAGCGGCATCCACTGTACAGCCTCATCTAATTTACCGATGAGATCCTTGTTCTTCCAACGACTCCCCCGTCGCCCCTCTACTTTTAGGGCACTCCCGACGGATCTCCACGCGATTTCGCCCCTTTGTTCGCCATCCCGATCTCCCGGTTTGCGAAATTAATTTTAGAAAAATATCGTCGGACGTACGAGAAAAAAAAATTATAAATAACAGTGATATAAATATAATTATAATATATATATAATATTATAAATATAAAGAATACTGTATTTAATAATACAAATATAAATAAAAATAATAGTATAAATAATAATATAAATAATAATATAATAATAATATAATAGTAATGTAAATATAAATAATAATATAAATAATAATATATGAATATAAACATAAATATTCCAACAAAAACGAGTGACCGAACGAGACAAATTCGTGGTGAGAAGTCAGCGCACGACGATACGTAGGATTTGCGGCGGCGATAATCGATAATCGGATTACCGTGGCTGGAGATCGCCTAATTGGCCCGTAGCTGGCATTGTTGCCGCGGCGTCTCGGCATGGCTCCCGGGCCGACTCGCGATTTATTATTAAACGACGCGGAGAGCAACGTCGCGCGCGCCGCCGCCGCGCCGAGCCGGAACGGTTTCAATTAACTTCTCTAATTTGCCGCGCGAACTCCGGAGAGCCCGAGAATGCATCGCGAGGGCAAATATACGGGAACGGCGCACGTTCGGCCCGACGATCCGACGCGAACTCCGCGAGGCCCGTGAATCGACGCACGCCTAACGAGCGCCGAGCCTCGTGAAATTTCTTCGCCGAATTTTGACGCGTTCGCCTCCGCGCGATCTTCGCGAAACGCGCGTTCCCCGAGCACCTGTTTCTTATGCGTTCCTCGCTCGCGAATTACAATTGAGTCGCTGTGCCGAAATGCGTGCTTATGCGCGGCGCTTATATGGGCGTTTCGAGGGCAACAATCGTAACTTTCGACGTCGTAAATTGGACATAGAATTCAGGACATCTTAGAGACGTCCCAAGTTGGACGTCCGATTCGAGACATCTTCAGGACGTCTTAAAGACGTCCCAAGTTGAACGTCCAATTGGAGACGTCGTCAGGACGTCTTGAGGACGTCTTCAAAACGTCCCAAGTTAGACATCAAATTCGAGACGTCTTGAGGACGTCTTCAAAACGTCCCAAGTTGTACGTCCAATTCGAGACATTTTCAGGACGTCTTAAAGACGTCCCAAGTTGAACGTTCAATTGGAGACGTCCTCAGCACGTCTTGAAGGTGTCTTCAAAACGTCCCAAGTTAGACATCCAATTCGGGACGTCTTGAGGATGTCTTCAAAACGTCCCAAGTTGGACGTTCAATTCGAGACGTCTTCATGACGTCTTCAAGACATCTTAGAGACGTCCCAAGTTGGACGTCCGATTCGAGACATCTTCAGGACGTCTTAAAGACGTCCCAAGTTGAACGTCCAATTGGAGACGTCCTCAGCACGTCTTGAGGGCGTCTCAAAACATCCCAAGTTAGACATCCAATTTGAGACGTCTTCGGGATATCTTGAAGACGTCCCAAGTTGAACGTCAAATAGGAGACGTGCTCAGGACGTTTTGAGGACGTCTTAAAAATGTCCCAAGTTGGACATTTTTATCCAATTCCGGACGTCTTAAAGGCGTCCATAAGACGTTTTATGGACATCTAAAAGACGTCGTTTAAACGTCTACAGGACGACTTACAGACGCCCATAAGATATCTCGATTTCAAACACAGGACGTTTCTACGCCTTCCGAAGTAATCGATTTTCGAGCGAAATATGCTTTAATAATTCTGTCGAAGGAAAATGCGAAAATGCGATAATGCGAGTTAAAAATACAAGATGAATGACATAAAACTGCTTGGCCGAGTTCAAGTGAATACTTTGACTCATTTCTTTTTTTCAAGAAAATTGAAACAGCTTATTTCGACGATGATAACACAGTCGCCGCTAATCGAGTAACGGAATTAATTTTGTTCCGAGTTGAAAATTAATTTTCACTGCGAACCATTAAATTTTCTCATTACCAGGATAACATGCTAAAACTAATTAACGTCGAACGACTGAACTTCTCAATTTTAATTTGATTAAACGAACTGCCTCGATTTCACGCGATCTAGATCCAGTGGCGTGGGCATTTCCAGGAATGCTTCTATTAATTCGTAAAAATTGTCCCCACGCGCCTTACGCAACGTTAACAGAGCGATCGTACTCGGCAGCGTAATCGGCCGGATTGCGGCGGATCTTAAAAGAGCACTCGTCGCGTACGGTCGTTCGCTTTGTCAACGATTAGCATCGCAACCGGTGCCCCGGTTAACCGGGTTTAAAGCGGTCACATCGCCGTCGGCCCGATTCCACGTTGTTAATTATATTACGCGGCCGTTTCTACGGCGATCTGTGAACTCCGCAGCGTGACCTAATCGCTCCGGCGTAATCTTATATCTGCGCGCGTGACACGTTCGGAGGATGATTTTCGCGGACGCGATGCGCATTGGTCCGTTTCCACCCAAAAAGTGGAAGAAGAACGTGCGACGATTAAAATTATACAGGGTGTCCGGAAAATATCCCGTAATCTGGAAATGGGGGGGGGGGGAGATACCAGAGGTCATTCGAAGCAACTTTTACTCTTAAAAGGAACGCTGGCCAATAAGAGGCGAGCTCGGCTTTTCATTTCAGCGGACTTTCTCGGAGGTGACTTCTCGACGCGGAGAAAGCGCTTTGTCACGCGTTCGCGTAAGAATTCCCGGCATAATTACGTGTTTATTCGAAAGTGCTACGTGCTAACGTATTCGTTGAATGACTTAGGATTGTAGTAATTACCGTTATGGCGGACCGGTAGTTTCGTTGCTGGAAGTTTCCTTACCTGAAACGAGAGAAAGGACAAGTTAATTTGCTGAAAGTGGAAGATTAGACTGACGACTTGATGTTTCTTCAACGTAAATAAACGCACGTTTTCTGGGCTATGATTTCTATTTAATGGTGAACGAACTTATTATCCGGATTGCACGAAGACGTCTTAAAGACGTCTTAGAGACGTCTTGGGCGGGATGGGCGTTTTATGGACGAATGAATGTCCTGTGAATGTCCTAGGAACGACTTACGAACGACCAACGAACGGCCTAGAAACATCCTGTGTTAGAAATTGAGACGTCCTTCTGGACGTCTTTAAGACATAATGTAGACGTTTAAATGACGTTTTCTAGAGGTCCGAAATTGGATGTCCAACTTGGGTCGTTTTTAAGACGTCCTGAAGACGTCTCGAATTGGACGTCCAACTTGGGACAATTTTAAGACGTCCAGAGGTCGTCTCGAAATCGACGTTCAACGTGGTACGTCTTTAAGACATCCTGAATACGTCTTGAATTGGATATCCAATTTGGGACGTTTTTTTAAGACGTCCTCAAGACGTCTCGAATTGGACGTACAACTTGGGACGTGTTTAAGATATGTCGAAGACGTCTAGAATTGGACGTCCAGAATTGGAGGTCCAACTTGGGACGTTTTTAAGACATCCTGAGGACGTCTCGAATTGGTCGTCCAATTTTGGACGTCTTTAAGACGTCCTGAACACGTCTCAAAGTAGACGTTCAACTTGGGACGTCTCTAAGACGCCCTGAAGATCTCCTGAAGACCGAATTGGATGTCCAACTTACGACGTCTTTAAGACGTCCAGAAGACATCCCAAATCAGGCGTCCAACTTAGAACGTCTCTAAGGCGTCCTGAAGACGTTCCGAATCGGACGGCCTTTGAACGTCTGCAATAAGACGTCTCAAAGACGTCCATATAAGATCGTATAACATTCAGATCTAAAACAGACGTAGAATAGACGTCTTTAAGATGTCCAGGGCTTATTGGCTATTGCTTCATGATTTTATTTAATATCGAACGAACCCATTACTGTTTTACGATTTAAATTAATATCAAACGAACGTATTATCGTCTTACAATTTTATTTAATACCGAACGTTTTTGTTACTATTATTTATCGTCCAAGAATTTATTGTTCACCAAAGCAGTCTAAATAGACCGACCGAAGAGAACAGTGTCGGATACGCGTCGTTTTTCGAAGCGGTTTACATTTTCGAACCGATGTTTGGATCGCGACCGTTCCGTTCGTTAATAATTCGTCGTCGGGCGATTCCCGTGGCGCCAGTGGGCCGGTGACGGAAATGCGGCCGGCACGGTGCACGCGCTACGTAATATCGGATCAACTCGTACACGTGACGCGCGATTTGCACGTAGATTCGCAGCGGACGCGGGCGCCGAAATTGGCGATACTGAAAAATCAAATAACCGCGGCCACCGTCACGGCTCGGCCTGTCCTGCGGCGTCACGAATTAACCGCCGCACATTTTCCGTAACTCTGTGCATTAAGCGGCCCGCGATAATGGCATCGACCCGGAATAATTTATGTAGAACCCGCCCGGACGGCGGACGTTGGTTTTCGCACGCGCGGAAAACACGCGTTCGTAACGAGCCGCGTCGCGACGGACGATAGAGTTCGTTTCTTTTGCGGTCGCGCCGTCGATGCGAAATTCCGACAGTCGTGCTTGGAACTTCCGGGTTCGATTTACGAATCTTCGAGCTCAAATGTGCATCAAATTTCAACTGTCAAATTTGAAGTGTCATTGTCGAATTGAAAATGTCGAATTTACGGTGTCAATGTCAAATTAAAAATGTCAAATTTGACATGTCGGTGTCAAATTTAACATGTCGATGTCAAATGTCAAATGTCAAGTGTCAAGTATCAAATTTCAAGTGTCAAGTGTCAAGTGTTAAGTATCAAATTTCAAGTGTCAAGTGTCAAGTATTAAGTATAAAATTTCAAGTGTCAAGTGTCAAGTATCAAGTGTCAAGAGTCAAGTGTCAATTGTCAATTGTCAAGTGTCAAATGTCAAGTGTCAAGTATCAAATTTAAAGTTTCAAGTATCAAATTTAAAGTGTCAAATGTGAAATGTCAAGTGTTAAGTATCAAATTTCAATGTCAAGTGTCAAGTATTAAGTATAAAATTTCAAGTGTCAAGTGTCAAGTGTCATATATCACAAACGTCAATCGTTAAATTTCAAACAGAAATTTTCATTTGTCAAACGAGCTTTCGAAAGAAAATTTCATTGCCGATTAATCGCAGCGAGGCAGCAGGAACGTTTCACGGAGAAGCCGTACGAGAAAGAGAACTGCATTTAACGCGCAATTGTATCGCAAGGGACGGCAGAAATATTTTACAGGAACGGTGTCCTTTACCGCGAAAAATTTAATTCGCAACATATAAACGGTCCCCAATTACCGCATTATTTTCCGTCGTGGTTTCCTTCGGCGTTCTACGTTTTTCATACCGTATTTAACTTCTGTTTCCCGTCTGTACGAACGCGGAACGAACTCACTTCCACCGGCTCCTCTAACTACGACCAAATTAATCATTTTAGTGGACTCTCGCGATTAAAAATGCCGGACGTTCAGGTTCATGGGAAGAAAGTTGAAGTCTCCGCTTTCGGTGGAGCTCGACAGAGCTTTTTCTGTACTCGTTTTCTCGTCGTTTATATTTCGATTGTGGGTGTAATTAATCGTCGTGCAAAGTGGACGATTATTATTCGTTCTATTGTCATCGTCTGAATTGTTTACATAATATAATTGTTTTTATTATACAGATTATATTATATACAACATATTTTATTATATTAATACATTATATTATATGTATAATATAATTGTTCTTATTATATACATTATATTATATATAAGATATTTAATTATTATTATTTATTTTATTATATTGACACGTATCATATTATATATAATATAATTGTTAATATAATTTACGGTCTCCGTGTATATTTATTTAATCAATGAAACAGCACTTATCCGTTTAATTCCAGGGAAAATTTCCGATCGGACGATCTGCAAACCGGCTAATTTTCCCGACGCGTACCGCCACGCGGAGAGAAAAAAAAACAGCAATTTATTAACACTTCCATTGAATATATTTATTATATTGATATTTTATTATATTGATACATATCATATTATACATAATATAATTGTTAATATAATTTACGGTCTCTGTGTATATTTATTAAATCAATGAAACAGCACTTATCCGTTTAATTCCAGGGAAAATTTCCGATCGGACGATCTGCAAACCGGCTAATTTTCCCGACGCGTACCGCCACGCGGAGAGAAAAAAAAACAGCAATTTATTAACACTTCCATTGAATATATTTATTATATTGATATTTTATTATATTGATACATATCATATTATACATAATATAATTGTTAATATAATTTACGGTCTCTGTGTATATTTATTAAATCAATGAAACAGCACTTATCCGTTTAATTCCAGGGAAAATTTCCGATCGGACGATCTGCAAACCGGCTAATTTTCCTGACGCGTGCCGCCACGTGGAGAGAAAAAAAGACAGCAATTTATTAACACTTCCATTGAACGCCCGGAGGCTCGATATTAATTAACCATGCGGGCCGAGGTATCCGAAAGCCGTCAGAAACGACGGGAACGATGGAAGATATCCGGGGGCCGTGGAGCGAATCGATTTCGGGGTGAAATAAACGTCGAGGAAGCCGGGAACGATTGCCGGTGTAGCCGAGTGAATTTCCGGTGGCAGTTAGTTTGTTACGATAAAAGTTATGTCAATTCCCTCGACTCCTTTCCCGATATAGAACCGTCGGCTACAAAGGGCACTTCCGCGGAGCGGTGCACACGCGAAAGATTTCGCGAAATCACCGCGACGTTATTCCACGACCAAAGGCGTCCTCAAATTTCTTTCAATCTCGTCGCATGGTCCAAATCTTCAAATCCTGGAAACCTGGCTGTAACATAAGGACCATTCGGATTTAATTGGAAGCTTGTGGTTGGTTGTTTTCGTGGTAGTTGATTACGAATCCGGAGATCACAGTTTAGGAGACGAAACAGCGGGTGCAATTATATTTTGGAAAATTTGAGAAAAAAATGTGGGGGAAAGCTGCATGTCCGAAAGACTGAAGTCTATAAACTGACGTTCAGGATAACTGTTCAGTTCCAATAACTGAAGGTGAAAAGGTGAAAGGACTGGAGTCGAAAAGGCTGAAATTCAAAAGACTGATATCCCAAGGATGAGGTTCAAAGGATTGAGGTTTAGAAGATTGAGATCTGAAACATTGAGGTCCAAAAGAGTGAAATCCAAAAGACCAAAGTCCAAAAGATCAGAGTCTAAAAGACCGTAGTCCAAAGTTGGGTCCAAAAGTTTAAGGTCCAGTTAACTGACGTCCAAATGACTGGAGTCCAAAAGACCGTAGCCCAAAGACTTAAGTCCAAAAGCGTGAAGTCCACCTAACTTAAATCAAAAGATTCGAGTCCAAAAGACTGTTGATCCGAAAGTTGAAGTCTACCAGATTGAGGATTAGAACACTGAGGTCCAAAGGATTGAGATCCAAAAGACTGAAGTTCAAAAGACCATAAGTCCAAAGACTTGGGTCCCAAAATCTGAAGCCCAGCCAACTAAAGTCCAAAAGCCTGAAGTCCAATTGACGAGAAACTAAAAAGCTGAAGGCCAAAAGCCTGAAGTCCAAAAGACCCTAGTCCAAAGACTTGGGTCCAAAAGTCTGAAACCCAGTCAACTGGAGTCCAAAAGCTTGAAGTCCAATTGACCAGATTCCAAAAAGCTAAAGGCCGAAAGATTGAAATCTAAAAGACCATAATGCAAATACTTGGGTCCCAAAGTCTGAAGTTCAGCTAACTGGAGTTCAAAAGACTGAAGTCCAATTGACCGGAGTCCAAAAAGCTGAAGCCCAAAAGACCGTAGTCCAAATACTTGGGTCTAAAAGTCCGACGTCCATCTAACTGAAGTCCAAAAGCCTAGAGTCCAGAAGACCATAGTCCAAAACACCGCAATCCAAAGACTTAGTTCCAAAAGTCTGAAGCTCATCTATCTGGAGTCCAAGAGACCAAAGTCTAAAAGAGTGAAGACTAAAGTATCCTCCTCAACGATTCATACATTTGCAATATTTGGGACTATTGTGCAGTGGACGCGTCCTGACATTTTTTCCAATCCGAAAGAGGTCGGAATACCAGGAGGCGTCATATCCGTCGACCAATTAATCAGAGCCTAGTCGATAGTCGGTGGATGGGGGGGGAGGGGGGATAGGCAGCAGAGTTGAGCAGCGAGAGAACAAAATTGAATGGGCTCTCTAAAACGATTTGTAGAGATGCGGGCAATGGGAAGCCTCGTCGTGTTCCAGCAAATCGCATTATCCCTGATAATAAAGCAAACCCACTGCCCCGGGAGGATGTGGTCGCGGTCCTCGTATCGACCTGTCTCTCTCTTTCTCTCACTCTGTCTCTTTTTCTCTTTCACTCTCGGACCGATTGTCGCGAATTCCTGCCCGCCCCCATAATAGCAGCCTCTCCGATCAAAAGGTCGCCACCGTTGCTGGATTCGATTCGAGGAAGCACGACTGATATTGTAACCAGTTACAGAAAGGAGTTGGGACTCTCTGTAGAGCCAAAGGGGTTCTTCCGTGTATTTTCTTCTCGGATCTACCGGCTCTTCGGAAATGTTTACCTTGTCCGGCGGAAACGTTCGAATAATTGATATCGTTCCGCAAATAAGAGAAATTAGTTCTTGGATAACTGGATAAAATGTTTTATCGGCCAGTCTTAGGCGATAGCCAAAGAAAGGGAACTTCGGTCTTCAAATTTATAAGTTACTAATCGGATTTGGCTGAAGTCCAGATGATTGGAGTGCAAAAGACTGAAGTCCGGAGATTGTAGTCTAAAAGACTGCAGTATAAGGATTGATGTTCTGTTGACTGCCAGCCAAATGGCTGGAATCCAGTTTACTGGAGTCCAAAAGACTGAAGTACAAAAGATTAAAGACTAAAAGACTGGGGTACAAAGATTGAAGTCCAGTTGACTGGAGTCCAAATGACTGGAGTTTAAAAGATTGATGGCTAAGATACAGAGTCCAAAGATTGAAGTCCAATTGACTGGAGTCGAAAAATTGAAATCCAGTTGTCTGAAGTCCAAAGATTGAATTCCAGTTGACTGGAGGCCACAAGATTGTAGTCTAATACACTGGAGTCCAAAGATTAAGGTCCAATTGAATGGAGTTCAAAAATTGAAATCCAGTTGTCTGGAGTCCAAAGATTGCATTCCAGTTGACTAGAAATCAATTTGACTGGAGGCCAAAAGATTGAAGGATAAGACACTGCGTCCAAAGATTGAAGTCCAATTGACAGGAGTCCAAAAATTAAAATCCTATTGACTGGAGTCCAAAAATCGAAATCCAATTGACTGGAGACCAAAAATTGAATTCCAGTTGACTGGAATTCAATTTGACTGGAGGCCAAAGATGGAAGTCTAAAACACTCGAAATCAAAAGATTGAAGTCCAGTTAACTGGAATCCAAAAATTGAAATCCAGTCGACTGGAGTCTAAAAGATTGGCGACTAAAACACTGTGTGAAGACCAAAGATTGAAGTCCAGTTGCTTGGAATCCAAAAGATTTAAGTCTAAAACACTGGAGTCCAAAGATTTAAGTCCAGTTGACTGTAGTTCAAAAATTGAATTCCAGTTGACTGGAGTCCAAAGTTTGAATTTCAGTTGACTGGAGTCCAAAGTTTGAATTTCAGTTGACTGGAGTCCAAATTGACTGGCAGCCAAAAGAATGAAGTCTAAAACACTGGAATCCAAAGATTGAAGTCCAGTTGACTGGAGTCCAAAACATTGAAGTCTAAAATACTGGAGTCCAAAGATTGAAGTCCAGTTGACTGAAGTCCAAATGATCGAAATCTAAAACACTGGAGTCTAAAGATTGTAGTTCAGTTGACTGGAGTCCAAAACATTGAGGTCCAGTTGACTCGAATCCAAAAGATTGAAGTCCAGTTGACTGGAGTCAAATAATTTGAAGTTCAAACACTGGAGTTGGAAAGATTGAAGTCTAGTTGACTTGAGTCCAAAAGATTGAAGTCTAAAATACTGGAGTCCAAAGATTGAAGTCCAGTTGACTGGAGTCCAGAGATTGAAGTCCAGTTGACTGGAGTCGTCCAAAAACTAAAATTCCAAAAGATGGAAGCCTAACTGGGGTCCAAAAATGAAAGTCCACTGACTCGTCATCCAAAAGACTCAAGTCTAAATGTCAGGTTTCTAGAAGCTTCACAAAAGTAGCAAACCTAATCCTACCGCAAACCTAACCTATTTAACCTCCCGAGCGTCGCATCGGAGGATGTCAGAGTCGAAGTGACCCGTCGTTGACAATCACTCACGTCCAGCAAACGGTCGCAGTATCGCGGTGTCAAGTA
This sequence comes from Megalopta genalis, assembly GCF_011865705.1. Classification (NCBI taxonomy): domain Eukaryota; kingdom Metazoa; phylum Arthropoda; class Insecta; order Hymenoptera; family Halictidae; genus Megalopta; species Megalopta genalis. The sequence goes on along the minus strand of NW_022890534.1, from coordinate 1,151,477 downwards.
CCAGTATCTAGAAAGTGGATCAGGAATCAGACGACGTAAAACGCAGTGATTTATCGCGGGTCTCGCGTTTCCGGTGGATCGTCGTCGCGATCGTCGCCGTCGACCGTCGTCGTATCGACGTATCCTGGGTGGTGCATGGACGAGCACTCGCCTAGAAGAGCCGGTGTGTATATCCGACGTTGTCTATCGGCAAACATTGCGATGTGTCAGAGTAAATCTTGGCAGTGTATACGACCCGGAAATTGCCGTGGTGCTCGACGGTGTACGGCTGGTATCTTCGTAGCCCGGTGGAAATCAGTTTATTTGTCGAAGGGAGACACGGCTGTCGGTGCGACGTCGACGGATTAAGATTACTTCCAATTTGTCTTGATCCCCTGTATAATTACCGCCAGCTGTCGCGCCTGCATTGCGACGATTTCCTCGGACACCTTCGGGCCGCTGATTAAACAATATTCAAGGACGGAAAATAATTGAAAGCGGCGCCAATTTTACGGATGCACAGCTGCCATAAATGCTGAAAGATCTGCGGCGCATAATAAAACGGACTGGATTAAAATATTTGCCAAATTTATATATTATGTAATTATATAATATAATATAATATAATATAATAAAATTATTATATAATTATATATACCAGAATTTTGGCAAATATTTTATATATATTTAAATTTTATAATTTTATATAGATCAGAATTTTGGAAAATATTTAATATATTTAATATTTTTTTATATTTTTTGTATATTTAATATTGCGATACCATTCACAATAAATAATTTCTGACTGGCAAATAGCAAAAGAATTTCGGCATCGAAGATCCAAGTGTCCGGGATAAAACCAGCAATCGGATCTTGAAGGTCAAAGAGCAGAGATAACCGCGAGCGAAGGTACGCTCTCGATATCCAGGCGATCTAATAGAAGAGAAGATACCCCGAAATTATCTTCGCCGGTTATTTCCTCGAGATACGGCCGTGTTGTATCAAGCCCCGAAAATCGTTTACCAATATCCGTAACGAAGATTCGATTCGACGTGGGTGGCTGTTGCGGTCGTGCACGATACAGAATTTCTTCGACAGACTGGCGGGCGGTGCGCCACCGCCGGCCCCCGTCGCACGTACATAGCTCTGTCCTGTTATCTCGCCGACTCGTGTAAACAAAATGGTCACGTCAACGTCGTAAACTATGTAGAACTTCGCGGTCTAATTTCCGCGCGCGGCTGCGAGCGAAGAGCCGGCGACCGGTTTCATCCTCGTGGCCGCGTTCCACCGACGTCGAGCAGGATATCCGAACTGTGGCGTGGGAAGAATCAAGAAGCTGCAGAGGCTACCGTCAAATTTCTGGATACTGTGAGTCGGCGGTTCGTGTGTTAACGAAAATGACAGGGAACGTTGATTACTTGATGTTGTGCCGGCAGTTTTGGATTAGTTCAAAATGATACCAGAAGATGGATACTTCGGGATGAGTCTGAGACTGGCTATAGCGATTGAGGTCTAAAAGACTGAGGTCCAAGAGTCTGACATCTAAAAGACTGAGCTTTTAGTGACTGGAGTCCAGAAACTGATGTTCAAAAGAGTGAGATCCAAAAGACTGATGTTCTGAAGACTGGAGTCCAAAAGACTGAGGTCTAAAAAGCTGAGGTCTAAAGGCTGAGGTCTAAAGGCTGAGGTCTAAAGACTGAGGTCCAAAAGAGTGAGGTTCAAAAGACTGAGATCCAAAAGACTGAGATCCCAAAGACTGAGGTTCTGAAGACTGAAGTCCAAATACTGAGCTCCTAAAGACTGAGGTCTAAAGGATTGAGGTTCTAAAGACAGAAGTCCAAAGACTGAAGTCCAAACGACCCAGGTCCAAAAGTCTGGAGTTTAAAGACTGATGTCCAAAAGAGTGAGGTCCATAAGATTGAGATCCAAAGGACTGAGGTCTAAAGTATTAAGGTTCTAAAGACTGGAGTCCAAAGATTGAGGTCCAAAAGACTCAGATCCAAAAGTCTGGGGTCTAAAAGATTGAGATCCAAAGGACCGAGATCTAAGATGCTGAGGTTCAGAAGACTGGAGTCCAAAGATTGAGATCCGAAAATCTCAGATTCAAAAGTCTGAGGTTCCAAAAACTCAGATCCGAAAGTCTGGGGTCCAAAAGATTGGGGTCCAAAAGATTGAGATCTAAAGGACTGAGGTCTAAGATACTGAGGTTCTGAAGACTGGTGTCCAAATATTGAGGTTCAAAAGCCTAAGGTCCAAAAGACTAATATGCAAAAAACTATGGTCCAAAGCCCTGCTGCCAAAAGGCTTTTGTGCAAAAGACTAACGTCCAAAAAACTGACTCCAAAAGTCTGATGTCCAAACATAGAAGTCCAGAAATCCTCGGATCCAAAAGAAAGAGGTCCCCATATTGACTGGTCCAAGACTCTACCTGCCCTAGCCTGGACGTCAAAGACTGCTCGTCAACGGTCACACTTGATCAAAGACCAATCAAAGACAGAGGTCCGAAGCCTAGTATAATAACGCCAAAGTTTTGACCGGTTCCTTTCGAAGGATAAGATAGAATCGTCAGGAACAGTCCTAGAAGAAAGCGGTATGGAAATTTCGCGACAAAACGGTGCATCGCACAAAGCTCGTCTTTCATCGGTCGTTAATTGAAAACGCCGTATCGGGGGGAGGGGGATAGGATGTATACATTGTTGGACGTTAACGCAACTGCTCATAAATCCGGGCGGCTCCCGGAATTCCGTAATCACGTTCCTTTGTAAAACTGTTTAACGTGCCGGATAGAGGAGACGCAATATGACGGCCCAGTTACAGCCCCCGCCCCCCTGCCCCACTCATATTTCTTTCGTCAGCACTGGTCGTTTTTTCGTCTCCCTTTCGTTCTGCACAAAGTCCGAACAAGGTGATTAAAAGCTTCTTAGGCGAAACTTTTCGAAACTCCATCTTTCGCCGGGCGCGAACGAGAAATTCTTTTCAACTGGTCCGCTCGCACGATGCTCGGCCAGCGATAAATTTATGCACAACAATCGCGCGCCAAGCCTTTGAACGGTTCTTGTTGTAACGCCGCGCCGGTTCACCGGCGTGGACCCAAACGCCAAACGAATCGATAAAGACGCGAACGATCTTGGCCACCATATATCGCGTTTAGCCGGTGTTCACAGCCTTTTGCCACGGTAAATGGACGCGGTCGACACCCGCGTACACTCTGATCAAGGAATATTGCCGACGAGGTGGATACACGAACGAACGTATATCGCCTCGTAGCGGAACCACGGTAAAAATGTATGCAGTTTTTTGGGTTGCCGGGAGGTAGTTTTATTCGGACGACGGATTTATTTCTTGAAGGCTGGTCTTTATTATGATTGACGAGAAGGTGGCAGGCTGTGGAGAACAATAGAGAACGTGGACGGATGAATTGGATCTTTTAAAACTGACAGAGTTGCTTGATTATGAAATGACACTTCTGTGGTATTAAGATGATACAGTGAAGTCCTAAATTTGTGTGACCGCAAAACTGACGTTCAAGTTATCAACGCCTAAATGAGTGACGTCCAAAAAGATGAAGTTTGAAGATTTTGTGTCGGAAAGAGTGGAGTCCGAAGACTGGCATCCACAGACTTCAGGCCCAAAAGATTGGAGTCCAAAGAGTGAAATCTAAAGGCTTTATATGCAAATACTGGAGACCAAAGGCTGGAGCCCAAAGAGTGGAGTTCAAAGACTGGAGTCCAAACAGTGGAGTTCAAAGGCTTTGTATCCAAAGACTGGAGTCCAAAGACATTATGTCCAAAAGACTGGAGTCCAAAGACTACATCCAGAAGACTGATGTCTAAAGACGTTACGTCCAAAAGACTGAAGTCTAAACTTCAAGTCCAGAGGACTGGGGTCTAAAAGACTGGAGTTCAAAGGACTGACGTTCAAAGCTTCAAGTCGAGAAGACTGGGGTCTAAGAGACTGAAATTCAGATGACTGGAGCCCAAAGGACTGAGGTCCAAAGCTCCGAGTCCAGAAGTCTGGGGTTTAAAAGACTGAAGTCCAAAGAACTGAGGTCCAAAACTTCAAGTCCAGAAAACTGGGGTCTAAAAGACTCAAGTCCAGAAGACTGGAGTCCAAAGGACTGACGTTCAAAGCTTCAAGTCGAGAAGACTGGGGTCTAGAAGACTGAAATTCAGATGACTGGAGCCCAAAGGACTGAGGTCCAAAATTTCAGGTCCAGAAGACTGGAGTCTAAAAGATTCAAGTCAAGATGACTGGAGTCCAAAAGACTGAAGTTCAAAGCTCCGAATCCAGAAGTCTGGGGTCTAAAAGATTGAAGTCTAAAAGATTGAAGTCTAGATGAGAGAGACTGGAGTCCAAAGGACTGAGGTCCAAAATGTCAAGTCCAGAGTTCTGGAGTCTAAACGTCTGAAGCTCAGAATCCAAAAGACTGAGGTCTAAAACTTCAAGTCCAGAAGACTGGGGTTTAAAAGACAGAAGTCCAGATCAGATGACTGGAGTCCAAAGGACTGAGATCCAAAGCTTCGAGTCCAGAAGTCTGGGGTCTAAAAGACTGAAGCCCAGATGACTAGAGTCCAAAGTACTGAAGACCAAAGCTTCGAATCCAGAAGTCTAAAAGACTGAAGTCCAGATAACTAGAGACCAACAGACTAAACTCCAAAACTTCAAGTCCGGAAGCCTGGTGTCTAAAAGACTAAAATCCAGATGACTGGAGTCCAAAGCTTCAAGTCCAGAAGTCTCTGCCCAAAAACTCAAACATCTAAATGTCTAGAGTCCAAAAGACCGAGGTCCAACTTATCGGATCCCAGACGTCCAACATAAACAGCATCGCTCGCAACTTCTCGGCAATGCCATCACGTCATCAGAATCCAAACATGAGCGGCACGTCGCAGATACTGATTGATACACGACGCTTCCGGGTGAAGCGACCGTCGTAAACGCTTAAACATCCGCAGCGAAGTAATGACAGTCACTCGATAAACCCGAATCTCGCGCGTAAAATAAAACCGGCGGGCGTAACGTCGCTTTTACGGTGGCAGACATAGGTGCCCCTCCCTTAAGTGCGCTAGAATACACCGCAATACACCGTAAACGCAGAAAATCGTCCACGGAGAGCACCCGACACCGACGCGATATATCGCGTGCAACACAAGTAGCAGCTTTTAGAAAAGCTGTGCGATCGCCGTGCGCGATAGATGGCGCGGCGATCTTTTAAAAAAGTCTTCGTCGTCGAAGAAAGTGGTCCGAAAGTAATTAGAAGTCAGTGATGTCAGCGTAAAATTGCGTTCGCGGTGTGTTCGTTGCGCCGGGAAAAAATTGGGGGGAGGGGGGATGGAGCGGTGGGTGCTGGTTCCGAGCGATTAATTAAGCGGACGAGGTATCGCGAAATAATGCAAATTCTACGGGTTGCTAGCCGCTCGTAAATGAAAATTTTTCAATATCACGGTAGACGCCAGCGGCGCCGCCATTTTCCGCGGCAATTTAATCCGGACGCGGGAAGGAGGACGATAAGTGGAAAATAAAAACGGGGTCCCAGAAGCGCCGCTCCGCGCCCTGCCGCGCCGCGCCGCGCCAGGGCCGGCGAATGCGAACGATTACGGACGATAAAGTAACGCGATGGTTTTATTCACCCGCGTAAAATACGATCCCGTCGCGGACAATGCGTGGGGCCGTGGATTATGACCGGTCTGGGATAAAGAATCGCCCGTTGTTTACAAAGACGAACGGCGGTCCTCCTGCGAATAAATTATTAACATCCTCGAATCAGTCTCCGCGCGGCAAATAAGGGAAACCCGAGGCGGTCGCCAACGGGGTGAGGGTGAATCACGGCCGGACGATACGTCACAGTCCGCGCGTCGCAAAGACTCCGCGGAGACGCGTTCGCGGATCGTAATTTTATTCGGACGCGACGTCGCAGGATTGATGCCGTCGCGCGCTGTTGTTCGTTTTTTGCGGGGGCCCGCGACGCAATTTCGTAACCACCGATCATTTTTCTTCGTGCGACGCGATGGATTTTTGCGGGGCGGTTCGCGACGCCTTTTTTGTGTCGTCTTAATCGTCTGGGAAAGGATTTTATTCCCGGAAATTGGATTTTATTTTTGTATGTACTTTATGTGATCGTGTGTGACCGTGTATGATCGTGTATGACCGTGTGTAATCATGTATGACCGTATATGATCATGTATGACCGTGCATGATCATGTATGATCATGTGTGACTATGTATGACCATGTATGACCATTTATGCCCATGTATGACTACGCATAACTGTGTATCACTGTGTTTAATGACTGTATACAATTATTTTATATGCTTTGTATGATCGTGAATGACCCTACATGACCGTACATGACCAAATATGACCAAATATGACCAAGTATGACCAAATATAACCAAACATGCCCAACTATGACCAAATATGCCCAACTATGACCAAATATGACCAAATATGACCAAATATGACCAAATAAAACCAAATATGACCAAGTATGACCCATGCACGACTACATACAAGTAAGAGATCGCGATAAAAATCGTGCAAACAATAACGCGGCGTCTTTCCAACGATTTAAAAAACTGTGCCCCGGCAATTGGACAGTAATTGTGCTTTACTTCTGGAAAAAAGAAAAAAGAAAAAATAGAAGTAGTGGAACCGTGCCGTCGCTGTTTACCGGCGGACATTTCGAGCGGACAAAAGTGAATGCAGCGGTTGTCAAAATAGAAAATAAAAGATATTTAGTGGACGCGAGGGTGCAGATCAGCGGCGGCCGCGGCGGCGGCGGCTTGATAAAGTGGAAAAATGCAGGCGCGACAGGGTTTGGTGGTCGCGCGGGAGGGGAGGCGAGGTGGTTTTGTCGAAACAACGGGACGGTCATCCCTCAAGCCACCGAAACCCATCAGCTTCGTGCTTGGCCGGTTTTATCACGGCGCCGTTTATCACCGCTTGCCTAGACAATGCCGTTGTTGTTCCCATTGTGAGCCGCGCTGGGACGTCGTCCTGACCCATATAGAGCCCCGGCCGGCCGAATGGTCCCACAGGCAAAATTGACCGGGCTGCAGAACGGCTTCGACGTTCGCTGGGGATAACTCGGTAAGGTCAGAGTGCACCGTTTCTTAACCGCTGCACCACGGGTTCACCTTGGACGTCTTCCAAATATTTCACGCTCGTTGTACTTCCGCTTACCCTTTTCCTCGATTTACCGCCGGGGTCGCGGCGAAACTCCGGGAAAAGATGAGAAATCCACGCCGGAAAATATCAGCTGCGGCGAAGCGCGCCTGGCCACCGTTTCCAACGCGTCGCGGTCGTTGTTTTCGAATCGCTGCGACGATCTACGCCACGCAACTACGAACTTCCACGAACGAATCGAATCGAATCTGATGATGTATGCTGGAATCTCTGACGTCGAAAATTATTTCGACTCGCTTCACGTGACTGTAAAATGCTGCCAGTGGTCCCATGTGCAATATTAATTGTTGTAAACATTTGTGTGGACGTAATTTGGCACTGTAAATAATTTTTTAGCAATATTTGCTGCTCTTGTTATGTATTTTGTCGTGCAAGATTTTTTGGGACTGAAATTACTCAAAATCTCACAGACCCAAGTGGTCCTAATTGGAATAATGATTATTATAAAAAACTGTGACCTCGTAATTTGACATTGTAAATGATTTTCTAGAAATATTTGCTACCCTTGTTTTATCCTTCGTCGTGCAAGATTTTTTGGGACTGAAATTACTCAAAATCTCACAGCCCCAGGTGGACCTAATTGGAATATTAATTATTGTAAGAATCTAGGAGCATGTATTGTAATTTGACATTGTAAATAATTTTCTAGCAATATTTGCTACCCTCGTTCTATATTTCGTCGTGCAAGATTTTTTCGAACAGAAATTATAGTTGTCAACAATCGATGACTATAAAGTCGAACCGCAAGGCTCGGATAATCGCATCTCCACTTCCCAAATTGTCCACTTCCGTGTACAATCCGACCGACAATTATGGAGAATTCGCTGCACTCGAATTAGAAACGCGACGATGTTCATTTTAGCCGAAGTTCCGAGCAACTGCGCGACGGCGTCGCTCGGTCGCATTCGGTCCGGAGATTTATCAGCAACGTCCCCTACATATTACGATCCATTAATGATTTACAGCGAGGCTCATTTGAATGGAAATTCGTCCGCGGCGGTGCGGCGCGTGCACGAGCGCGTGTACCGGTGCATCAACTTTCAACGAATGAAAACGAACAAAGCGCTCAGAGAAGTTCCTCGGGAATGTCGATTCGACCGATTGTATTGTAATCCTATGCAAACGATCCTTGGCGGCCGCGCGACCGCCGGCACGTTCTTTCTCCTACGTAGTATGTATTTCCTGCGTCGCTAAATCCTGCGAGGAATTAAAAAGAGCGTTGGCTCGTCGCGCGTTATTCGAGTCGCGACGCCGCGCTCTCCGCCGACGACAATTGCTTCGACCTACATGCGTTATATATTTGCTTCTGCTTAATCGACGTATTCATTTTTATTTCGTCGTCGAAGGGAAATTAAATTAAATTGAATTGAATCTGAATGAAATCTGAATTGAATCTAAATTGAATCCGAATTGAATCTGAATTAAATCTGAATTGAATTATATCTGAATTGAATCTGAATTAAATTGAATCTGAATTGAATTGATTCTGAATCTGAATTGAATAGAATTGAATTAAATCTGAATCTGAATTGAATCTGAATTGAATTGAATCTGAATTAAATTGAATCTGGATTGAATCTGCATTGAATTGAATTGAATCTGAATTAAATTGAATCTGGATTGAATCTGAATTGAATTGAATCTGAATTGAATGTGAATTGAATCTGAATCTGAATTGAATTGAATTGAATTGAGTTGAATTGAATTCAACTTGGAATCTAATTAAATCTGAGACGTTAGGACTGGATTAGGTCTCGAAAATTCAGGCGCCCTTGAGACGATATTCCAAGGTCACTGAAACAACGAACAATCTCTGAAACAGTATTTTGTTGGTCTCTCGTTGTTGCCAGAGGATGGGGGAACGGAACGGGATACATTTTAAGGGTCGAAAATTCGCATGGCCGATGAAGAGCATTAGGCGAGGCGGCGGGCGCGCCGTTCGCGTATCCGTTTACACGGCGTTACGCGACCGGGCGAAGTCGGTCCGCGAGTTCTCGAAATTTACGAGGGCAATTTACGTAAAACGATTTAATGCGAACGGAAGACTGCAGCGATTTCGCGGCCGCCGCGCCGGTCTGGAAAGATTGCATGACCGATCGATCGGCCCCCGATCGTATCGTAATTCTTTACGGCTACGATAACGATAATCGCCGGGAAATACCTGCAACGTGTAACGAGGTCGCGCGCGTCCTCCCCGCGCGCTACCGTACACCGCGGAATATTTTCCCGTTCAATCAGCCTTTTTACGGTCACCGGCGCGGCTCCTTTTATGGCCGACGGTTTTCAAAGATTTCGCGAAGAACGCGGGATGAAGCGGAACCGCTCCGAGGAATTACTTCTTGCCTCGTCCGATGAATTTATTCATAACTCGGCCCGTGCTTGCTTAGGGATCATCTTTAATTTACCGCGCGCGCCGGATTCGCCCGCCGCGATTGAAATTTCGATCGGGAATATTTTCCGCCGATTTTGGAATTTTGTCGATAATTTGGACGATAATTTGAACAGTTTGCGGACACTTTTACGTTAATTTATGGTTAATTTATGAAGGATCCGAAGATTTAATTCTGTGAATTTACTGTTAAAATTTCACTGATCGGTCCTGGGATTGTTTATGATTTTGTTTACTAATTTGTTGAGAATATTTTTTAACTGGTCCTGGATTTGTTTTTTTTTTAAGATTTGATAAAAGGTGCGAAGATTTAAATTTATTATTAGAGACTAGATAGACGAACGATATTTTTTTCTAAAATGGAAATGGATTACTAAGTTCATTCGAAGCAACTTTTTCCTTTGCGAAAATTGTCTCCGAGGCTTCGTTTGCGAGTTATTAACGAAAAACTTACGGCGCCACGCCCTCGTCCTTACTTGCCCCGCCCTTGCTCTCCAATTGGTTCGCGTTTTATGCGAATATCTCGTGAACCAGGCCGAGTAGAAAATTTTTGTAAAGGAAAAAGTTGCTTCAAATGGTCTCGGGAACCCATTTCCCGGAAGTAACATAATTTTCGGACGTATAATTATTATTATATATTATTATATCAGCAGACAGATTGAAAGTACTAGTCAATGTACTAATTGCAAATGATTAAAGTCATTAATAATCCTTACAAAGCAATTCGCACAAATGAATTTGGAAAAAATAAATACATTGAAAAAGTAAAAAATTCATGTTAATTTTCGTCTACGAACCACCGCGTAATTAAACTCGAAGCTCGCAGCTATTCCGACGAGACGCGAATTAATTGTTAACTGAGTGACACAATTTTCGAGGTTCCACAGAAACAACGGTGACTCGATTATTATCGCGTCAAGGGTGGGAGGGGGGACCGCAAAGCGTTCGGTGGGGGAAAAAACCGGGACCCGGCAAGAAGTGTCTCCATTATCGGCCGACCGAGAAATCGCCTGTAAATCGTCGCCGTGAAATCGGTCTCACCCTCCGCCTCGAAACAGAGTCTCATCGACGATCAATAAGAAGCGGAGGTGAGGACGCGCTTCGCCCCGGCCCCGGCGCGACGCGGTTATCGCACAGCAAGAAAATTGCCGGCTCGAGCGAGGCCGTGTCGACTTTATCGAACGCAAATACGTGCACACCGCCGCGGCGCGGCGGGCGGGCGCCGGGTTTTACACGCTCCGGGGACCGATGACGCAACTGTTGCGTCATCCGCCCCCCGCCGAGACGCGTGGTCATTGAGCCGGTAATTAGTTCTTTTGTCCCTCGATCGCGAAATTAATTGTCGCTTCGCCGGAGGAATGGCCGTTCCTAATTATTTTTGTTATCATTTTAATCGTCGTTGTACGCGTTTTTACGCAATTTTGTTTCCGACTCGCGGGATTCTCGATTTCCGGAGATCGGTGTAAATCCATTGTAAATTAGGGTGACATTATAGACGAAAGGAAAACTGTAGGTGAGGTTAGTTTTGTCAATCTGAGGACCGTCAAAAATTGCATTTATTTTATCGTTAATGTTAATGGAGGCAGTTCGTATATATTTTTATTTATATTTTATACGATTTTCAGTGAACTGCAAATAATTACACTACATAATTATATTAATAAAAATTATATTACATAACTATGTAATTATATTAATAAAAATTATATCACATAACTATCTAATTATATTAATAATTATTATATTATATAATTATATAATTGTATTAATAATAATTATATTACATAATTATATAATTATATCAATAATAATTATAGTTAAAAATATCCAGAGAAACTATCACGTTCTAACATGATTAAAAAATTTTAACAACGTTCCAACAATTTCCTGAATTTCCAAAAATAATTACCAAAAGAAGAAAAATCAAATCAACGTTCGATCCTGAAATTAATGCACCGGTGATATTTTAAAAAATTTCGATTGAAAAGTAAACTCGAACGAAACGCGAAATTCGAATAGCAGTTTAAATATCACCGCGGCGCTTAACGTTCCGGGCCGGGCATCATTTTTTCAGCCCGGCGAGAGAATAACGATCGAGCACCACACGACGGACAGTATTTCCGCGGCGCGATAATTGGTAGTTTAGGTAACACGGAGCAAGGTCGCGGCTCATAACGGTCGCCGGCAATATCGAAAGTCCCGTTCCTGTTGCTCGAAATGTTTCCCCGATAACCAGCGGCGTTCCGAGGCCACGACTAAAAAGCATTGCATTGTTTCGCGGCAACCGGCGGCGGCGGGGCTGCCGGCCGCCCCTCGATCGACACCCTCGCCTCGCTCGCACCCTCCCCCTGCCCCGGCCAGACGCTTTTTATTAGTTTCTCGAGCTGGCAATTAAGTGACCGTAGTTCTGGCACACGTTTCTCTTCCGAGGAGGTTGGTAACTCTGTCTCACTCTCTCTCTCTCTCTCTCTCTCTCTGTATTTCAGTCTCTCTCTCTATTTCACGCTCTCCCTCTCTTTCTCTCTCTCTCTCTCTCTGTATTTCAGTCTCTCTCTCTATTTCACGCTCTCCCTCTCTTTCTCTCTCTCTCTCTCTCTGTATTTCAGTCTCTCTCTCTATTTCACGCTCTCCCTCTCCTTCACTATTTCACTCTCTCTCTCTCTCTCTCTCTGTATTTCAGACTCTCTCTCTCTCTCTCTCTATTTCACTCTCACCCTCTCTCTCTCTCCCTCTCTGTATTTCAGACTCTCTCTCTCTCTATTTCACTCTCTCCCTCTCTCTCTCTCTCTCTTTATTTTAGTCTCTCTCCCTCCTTCTCTCTCTCTCTCTCTCTCTCTGTATTTCAGTCTCTCCCTCTCCCCCTCTCTCTCTATTTCACTCTCTCCCTCTCTGTATTTGTCTCTCTCTCTCTCACTCTCTCTCTGTCAGTCTCTCTCCATTTCTCTCGCTCTCATTCTCTCTTCATTTCTCTCTCTCACTCTTTGTCTCTCTCTCTCTCTCTCTATTATTCTATTTCCCTTTCGCTATTTCTCTCTCTCTCTCTCTCTCATTGTCGCTCTCCCTTTCTCTCTCTCACTCTCTCACTGTCTCTCTCTGTCTCCCTTTCTCTTCCTGCAGCCACAGCACCTTCTCGTTGGATTTTCATTCTATTGCCAGCGACGTCCAGCTTGTCCCGTTCAATTAGTCAGCTGCTGTTTTTCCGCGGGCCAATTGATCGTTATTGGCTCACGGCCGGTTCCGGTGAAGTCGATTTACTTTGATTTACTTCGATTTACTTCGATATATCGTGGAATTTCGGCCGGAGTGGTTTGAAGTGGAAACAGAAAGCCATGGTCGGACGCATATGAACATAATTGAATTTATGCGTAGGAAGCTTTTTAGTAGAAGCTCGGAGTAGTGGTGAGACATATATAAGAATAATTGAACTTGTGTATGAGGCGTGACTAAGAAGAACGAAATAGCTATGGTCAGACGTACGTAAAAATAATTGAAATTGTGTATAGGAAACATTTAAGTAGAATGAAGCTACCGTGGTCAGACATACGCCAGTATGATTGAAATTATGTACAAGATACGATTAAGGAGAATAAGATAACTATGGTCAGACGTACGTAAAAATAATTGAAATTATATGTAGGAAACTTTTAAGTAGAAACACGGACTCATGGTCAGACACGTGCAAGAATAACTGTAATTATATGCAGGAAACGACTAAGTAGAGCAAGATAGTCATGGTCAGACGTATGGAGAAATAATTGCAATTATGAACACGAAACGTATAAGTAGAACGAGGAAGTCATGGTCAGACGTATGTAAGAATAATCGAGATGATGTATAGGAAAGGTTTCGGTAGAAAGAGGGAGTCATGGTCGGACGTATGAAAGAATAATCTAAATGACGTATAGGAAACGCGTTTAAGTAGAAAGGGGAAGTCATGGTCAGACGTATTAAAAAATCAATTGCAATTATGTACAGAATAACGTTTCAGTAGAATGGGGAAGTCGTAGTCAGAGGTATTCAATATTGCTGAAAATTACGTATAGAAAACATTTAAGTAGAAATAGCGAGTCGTGGTCGGACGAGATTTGTAAGTAGAAATGTCAAGTCGTGGTCAGACGCGTGTAAATGTTTGAAATGATAATTCAGAAATGTTAAGTAGAAACGATATTTCAAGAAAATTAATTAGGACCTTATAAATAAATAGACTGTTCGTGAATAAATAAATAAATGAATAAATAAATAGATTATAATAACTAGAGACGTTAATTAGAAAATTCAAGTAGTACCTGTAGTCCATGAAAAGACGCTTAGAAAATAGTAGAAAAATTGCTTTCGAAATGCTCTATAAAATTGTTAATAAATAGAACTCAAAAAATAACTGTAAACATATTCAGTGTTTTAATATTTATGTTCTTCGATTCCTGGTCCAGCTTGCTCTCTCTCTGTCTATCCAAGAATAATGCACGAACAAGCGAGCATTCTAAAAAGTTCCACAGTTAGGGAAACCCAGCTCGCGCGAACGAAAAGCGTTACGATCGTGTTGGCGACCTCGGTACAGTTACGATTATAAAGAACGGTAACTAGTGATAATACAGAGTTCCGTAATTGTTGAAGTTCCGTAGAAGATTACAAAACCAGAGTGTGCGGGACAGAAGCTCAAAAGTACGTACAGTCTCTGGTGCATACATCGTCGCTGTTTAACTTCGGAACTTCCCATTGTTCTCGTGTTGGAATCATCTTGATTCAAGCACAGCGAAAGAGAAAGAGAGAGAGGGAGAGAGAGAGAGAGAGAGTCTCTCTTGTGCATTGTGTAATCGTGAACATAGGGTCGATTCATCGCTTTAGTGATCCACCGAGGTGAAGAAATTTCTGCTACAATACAAAACTGTGCCATTGGGTCCACAAAGTCGGTTAGAATATTATTCTGCAAGAAAAGGTTCTCCCTTCGCGAATATAAAATAATATGATCGACTTACGGTGCCGTAGATTGCGAAATTTATGCACTATGGACAAGCAGGAATTATTGCAAAATGAAACAGTGAAGAGGTTAAAAAGATTTAGCGACAGAATAATTCATTCTCACTCAACTATATTTTGTTAGAATTGATTTAATAATGACGACGAAATTTTTAACGATAAATGCGACGAATTCATGCGAATTTATTTAAAAATATAGTCAAACGAAATGCAAATCTGCAGATAACGAAACAAATGTATTGTTATTTCGCTGCGGTTATTAACAACTGGTTTAACAATGAGTTTTGCACTGCACAAAAATTTATGCAATTTAGCTAGGACTAAAAAACAAATTTGTGCATTGACAATAATAATGATTGAACGTAAAACAAATCCACTGTCATCAACGAAAGAACACATTGTTATTTAGCATCAATTCTTAACAATTGGTTCAACAATGACTTTTATTGCGCATAAAAATTCTATATTAATTTAGCCAGGACTAAAAAACAAGTTAGTCCATTAACAATAAAAACGATCAAATATAAAACAAATTTCCTGTCACCAAGGAAACAACGCATTGTTATTCAGCTCAATGTCCTAAAACTTGGCACAACGACGAGTGTTACAGCGCGGTTTAATCAGCTCTGCTAGATCCGAGTGAGCAGCGTGTCGTCGAACGAGTGAAACTAAAGGCGGGATCGTCCCGATTAAAAAGCCGTTAAACCGGGATGGTTATTTAGGGGCCGGCCGATGCTCAGGCCAGCAGAAGCCGGAAGGAGAGCGGCCATTTGCGGAGATGGCTATCGCGGCCTTTATTCAACGAATTTTCCTGCGAGGCGATCTTAATTGCGTATCGCGTTACGCTCGCGAGTCAGTGAGCGCGGGGCGGAAGAACGATAAGCGGATTACCGGGGCGCAGATTACGGCGTAAGAATTATCGGCCGGCGCCGAATAATCACGAGGCGGACGCGCGTCCCCTGCCGAAGGGCCCCGGTGCGGCGCGGCGAGGCGCGCTGTGGCGTGATGTGGCGTGGCGTTGAGTGGCGCGGTGTAGTGCGGTGCGGTGCAGTGTGGCGCGGCGTAGTGTGGCGTGGTGTGGCGCGGTGTGGTGGGAAGCGGTATGATGCGACGCGCTGTGGCGTGGTGCGGCGTGGCGTTGTGCGGCGCGGCATGGTGGGGCGCGGTGTAGCGCGGCGCGGCGTGGCGTAGCGTGGTGGGGCGCAGTGCGGCGCTCTACCGCGCGGTGCGGCCTTGCTATCAATCTTCATCGTTTGTCGATCGCGAGCCGCGAGCGAAGCCGGTCGGCCCCGGACGATCAGTCATTGATTCTTGTCCTTCGGGGATACGTTATTGTCGCAGCGAGAGCTAGGACTGGCACGCGGCCGAGGGATTACCGGCGACCGATGTTCCGCCGGCTTTTGGAAAAACAGACGGCGCCCCGTGGGACCCGGGCCGGGCCGAGCCGGGCGGAAAGAAAGAACAAGCGGAAAAAAATCGAGCAAGAACGAACGGCGAGCTGTCGAGACGTCCGAACAATTTCCGGAAGCGGTGCTCTCGACAGCTAAGGAGCTCTGACCGCGGTCCCCTGGGCGGGCTGACTCGGCCCGCGGCGGCCCGAGGAATCGGAAATGTTTACTTCGTTACACACCCGCGGCCATTTCTCTTCGGCGACGCGACGCGCGCGAACTTTCCTAATCCATTCCGAGGAAAGTTTCTTTTAATTGCCGGTGAACCGTCCGGGAACACCGGCGCGGGCCCGTTCGGCTTTTAATCTTCGTCCCCCTTCGGGAACGTCGTTGATCCTTTCGAAACGCGGCGGCGCCCACGTTCCGCCGAATAGTCGCGAGACTGAGCGTTCGGATAAGGGAGGTTTTTTGTTTATGGGCGACGACAGGAGAGCGAAAGAGAGAGAGAGGAAGAGATTCTTGTATGAAGATGGCAAGTCGTTGACATGGGCCTAATGTAGACCCAATCGAGACGTAAAGTAGCAATTGTAGAATAGGTCGTTTTGTTGCTGATAGGAGCGAAGGTTAAGACGAGTTAAACTGTGTACAATAGCGATGATGGAATTTAGTATTTTGCTTCGAAGTTAATGCGGACGTAATCTTGGACGTAACGTACATTATATCCATTCTCAAACTAGGCCCAAATGACTAAAACAGCAATTGTAAAATTGATCATTTTTCTTTGAGACGTAAACCAGACCTAATCCAGACTTAACTCGATAAAGTAGTGATAATATTGTAGTATATTTTGTTTTGGTCCTAATCTGGACCTAATTTGGACCTAACCTAGACTACATCCATTCTCAACCCAGGCCCAAATCATTAAAATAGCAATTGTAAAATTGACTATTTTTCTTTGAGACGTAATCTAGACCTAATCCGGACCTAACTCGATAAAATAATGATAATATTATAGTCCATTTCATATGTCGAGTCTAATCGAGTGACCTAATGAAGACATAAATCAGACTTAAATTATTATACTGCTATAAGTATAATAGTAATTTTGTTTTGAATTTAACTCAGGCCTAGCCTAGACCTAATCTAAACTTAGCTTAGATCCAGCTAGACTTAATCTAGACCTAATCTAGATCTAGCTTGGACTTAATCTAGACCTAATCTAGACCTAACCTAGACCTAATATAGACCCAGCTTAGATCTAATTTAGTCCTATCCGTCTATCTAGTCCTAAATTAATGTACTGGCATAAGTATAATAGTATTTTTTGTTTCGAATTTAACTCAGGCTTAACCAGGACCTAATCTAGACCTAGCCTAGACCTAATCTAGACCTAGCCTAGACCTAATCTAGACCTAGCCTAGACCTAATATAGACCCAGCTTAGATCTAATTTAGTCCTAGCCTAGACCTAATCTCTAGACCTAATCTAGATCTAATCTAGATCTAACCTAGAGACCTAACCTAGACCTAATTTAGACCTAACATAGATCTAATTTAGACCTAGCCTAGACCTAGCCTAGACCTAAGTGAACAAGTCAACGGTACTATAGTGATTTTTTATTCCGAATCTAACGCAGACCTATCTCAGACCTAACCTCGCCAAAAATATTTTCCTGTAAATCGTAAAAGCATGCAGTAAATTCTCCCTAATTGATTCTCAGCTTGTACACACAAAAATGAACAATTTGGGAATAATCGTAACTTTCTCTTCCCAAATTGTCCACTTTTGTGTACAAACCGAGGGCCAAAATAATCACTTAATTGATAAATAATTAATTTCTATCAATAATAGTATTCCGAATAAAAAAACTTGTGACTTCGCCAAAAAGAAAATAGGTCTCACATTAGGCTCGTTCATCCCGTTATCCATCTCGAACGCGAATAAACCCCGAATTGAATCAGCGCGCGCGTGTGCGCTCTCTCTCGCTATAGAATTTTCTTCTCTTCTGGAAAAACTGCGAAACATCCCGACGAATTCAGAAAGCACAATCCCGTGTTTACCCGATCGCGGCCCGATGGTGATCCAGTTGGCGCGGTCGCGCGGCTCGCGAAAAGAACGGCAGCGAAATCTAATTAAAGCCGGGGCCGTCAATCGGTGCGTCGCGGCGCGTTGCAAACGGCGCGCGGACATATTAAAAAATTCGCAGTTAGCCGAGCGATTATAGGCACAATCAACTATTACCGGGCGGCCGTGGGAATGGAAATCGCGGGACACAAACGAGGCCCCGGATCCGCGTCGATACACTTTTTCAACTGCTGTAATTGGAGCCGATTCGTAGCCAACGAACCGGCGAACGAAGCCCGCCAGCAAAATCAGCCGGATCGCAATTACCAATACGCGAACGCGTATTATAATCCGGCGGCTGTCCCCGGATCGCCAATCAGAGCCGAGGCGATTTCAATTTCGATCTCTCGACGAATCGCGCCGCGGCCGGCCGGCTCTCGATCCTCGGAGCCCGTGAAAAATAGTGACCCCCCTCCCACCTCTCCCCTCCTCAGCGACTTCGCCTGCTATTTACTTTCATTTCTCTCGGAGAAGAATAAACCCGTCGACGCGGAGAGAATCCCCCAAGATTAACTCTCGCCGGTATTAGAAGCTACGGAAGGAACCGAACGATCCGCCACGGTCGAAAACGCGATACCAAGTCGGCGAAATCATTCTTCGGTTGCTGGATTTTATCGTCGACGTGAGGGATAAGCAATTAATGGAGCGTTAAGTGTCGAAAATTGACTGCAGAGATCGCGGAAAAATTTTTCCTGGAAGGGTAAATTGGATCATGACAAGACGAATGTAATAATTATATAATAATTTATAGTATATTATTAATACATTATTTATATATTTATATATTATTAATATATTTTTTATATATTATTAATTTTGCCACAAGGTTGCATAGTTTGGCGAAGCAACAATGTTTAATTCCGGCACAAAGTTGCTCCTCGAATAAAATATAAAGCCGTGCAACCTAAACAATAATTATTCCACAAAATTTCGCACAAGGTTGCATATTTTTACCGAATCAACAATGTTGCAAATTGACTCCTCGAATAAAATATAGAATCATGCAACCTGGGAAATAAATATTGCACAATATTTTGCAACAAGGTTGCATAGTTTAACAACAACAATGTTGCAGACCACCTTCTTGAATAAAATATAAAGCAATGTATCTTAGAAAATAATTCTTCCACGAAATTTCGCACAATGTTGTATAGTTTAACAAAGCTACAATGTTGCGAATTAATTCCTCGAATAAAATATAAAGTCACGCAACCTAAAAAATAATTATTCCACAAAATTTCGCACAAGGTTGCATATTTTTGCCGAATCAACAATGTTGAAAATTGACTCCTCGAATAAAATATAGAATCATGCAACCTGGAAAATAAATATTGCACAATATTTTGCAACGAGGTTGCGTAGTTTAACAAAGCAACAATATTCCAAATTACCTTCTTGAATAAAATATAAAGCAATGTAACCTAAAAAATAATTATTTCGCAAAGTTTCACATAATGTTGCACAGTTTGACAAAGCAGCAATGTTGCAAACCAACTCCTAAAATAATGATTGCACAAAATTCCGCACAAAGTTGCATGCATTGGCAACTCAACAATGTTAAATTCCTCCGCAAACCAATTTCAAAATATTATTATTACATAAACGAATTGGCAAAATATAAAAAAAAGCTGCGATGTTAACCATAATCACTGCCTAGCCTGCACCACGATCTTCGATTGCCACAAATTTCGTTGAACGAAACCGTCTGATCTCGCAAGTGGCATAATCATCGTCGAGAGCTTACGCGAACGATTAAATTATTATGGTACGTTCGCCGGACCGAATCTGGAACTTCCGCCACCGAAATGGGAAAATCGTTCCCAATTATAGTGATCCTGGGAAGACTGCAGCAACGAAGCCGCGAACGAGCCCTTACGTCCGCAATATGGCGGAAGAGGGTGGGAGGAGGGGGGGAGGAGAGGGGCGGATCGGCGTCGCGCGAAAATTAAAGCAATTTGTCGCGATCGCGGTTAACCACCGCTCATTTATAGGTTTCTAATTGCGTTTAAGTCTTACGATTTCTCAGGATTAACGGAGTAAATGCAGCCGAACGAGATTACCCGATCGCACGTTCGCGGACAATCCCCGGCTAATTTGAATTTACCGTCGACCCTTCGCGCTTTTCCGGCCGTTTGCCGCTCGTGACCCGCATGCGGAGCCCGGCTCGATCTCGAGATCTTAAAAGCCTGCGAATGTGGACGGACCCTCCCTCCCTCCCCCTCTCTCTCTTTTCCCTCGGCCGGTAATTAAAAAGTTCCACGGTGCCGGTCGGAACGCGGATTTTTCGGCGCCCGAGCAATAAATGATATTAGCGCGAGCGGCGCGCGAGAAGTTTCGCTGGCCGGATGTTTGACTGATTAAATAATTAGCCGGCAACGCGGCGGCCGCAGATTCGAACGAGATATGATGTTATAAATGATTAAATTACATTTTTATATTAATTAATATATATTATATATATTAATTGTATAATATTTATTATAAATTATATTGTATATATTTGTATCTATTTATTTGTTACATATTCTGTATTTTGTGTATTTATTTATTTATTACAAATTATATATATTTATATTTATTTATTATATTATTTATACGATATAAAATATAGATTATATATTTTTATATTTATTTATTTACTATATATTTTGCATAACATAATATAATATAGATTATATATATTTATTTAATTATTGTATATTATACAATATAATTATAAAAAATATATACATTAATTAAATAATTAAATTATAAATGAATCTCGAATGTATAAAACATTACAAAAAGATTCTTTTATTATCAGATCTTTATTATTAAATGATATATATATTTATATTTATATTTATTTATTTATTGTATAATATATTATACAATATAATTATAAAATATAGACATTAATTAAATAATGAAGTTACAATTAAATCTCGA
This sequence comes from Megalopta genalis, assembly GCF_011865705.1. Taxonomy (NCBI): domain Eukaryota; kingdom Metazoa; phylum Arthropoda; class Insecta; order Hymenoptera; family Halictidae; genus Megalopta; species Megalopta genalis. The sequence continues at coordinate 1,130,509 of NW_022890534.1, read as the reverse complement.
ATGTATAAAACATTACAAAAAGCTTGCACCTTAGCTTCCAGTCTATTTCATAAAATTATGCGAGCTCGAAATATCCCCTCCGAAAATTAAGAACGGGTTTTTAATTAACAGAGAAGCACATCGTTGCCGGGAAACTTCACCCCAAATGCAAATCACCGGGGCAGCATCCCCAAAGGGTCGAAATAATCATTTATCTCGCGTACGTACGCCGCGATCCGCCGCGTAATCCGATCCGCGGATTTTTCCTGTGCGACGAACGCGGCAAAGGCGCGTCATTCGTCGTTAGCCGGGGATGAACTAATGAGAGAGGGTTGCGCGACGCCAGGAGCCAATTCGGAATCAAAGGAAGCGGCGCGCGTGCGAGCACGCCACGCACGCGAGCAGCTGCGGTGTCGTCATTAGCATGGGCACACGCGTTAGAATACTTCGTCCATCGAATGTATAATCAGAAGGCATAAGGTGCTTAGAACGTTCCAAGGGGGCGAACCGCGTAAGAGGATTTCGAAGAGCGCGGGACATTCACGAGCACGATGGTGAATTTCGACTGGAAAGTTGCCGGAAATGATTTTATTCGTTTTATGTCGCGTGCGAAAATATGTTGGGAATGGAGCGATGTGATTAAATTTCCTAATAAAAATTTCGGGCCGGCGGCGGGCCTTGCCTTTGTGACTCTAGCTTCATTGTATAGCTGAGAGTTCGCTGATTAAAACGAGCCCAAACACGACGTAAATCGGATTAATTTAAGCCATGCGCAATATACAGGGTGGGCGAAATAACTCGATTACTTTGAGCGTTCTGTTTGTTATTCATATTTTGAGAAAACGTCGATGCGAAGTATTTTCTGGTCATTAATCATTGCATAGATCTTGATCCGAGCTATAACATCATAGCGATAAAAATATGTAGTCCGTCTTAAATTTCTGATCACCGGGTATGCAATAGTATGCTCACAATGATGCGATCTATATCGTGTTTGGACTCATTTTAATCAGGACAATCTCAGCTGTGCATTGCGACTACAATCATGGAGCTGAGACGAAAATTAATGAAAATAAGATTCGTCTTCCCTCGCAACATATCGAATACTTTCAACGTCGAGGGTCTTTTCGTCCCATTTCGTGCTCCATTAATTTCGCCAGCTACGTAGATCCGAAATAAATGATAAATCAGTCCGATAAGGGTGAGAGAGAGAGAGAGAGAGGGGGGGAGGGGGAGAGAGAGAGAGAGAGAGAGAGACCGAGCCAGGCGCGGAACAATTCATTATAATTTCTCCGTCACGTGGAAGGTCGGACAGCGCCTCTCAGGTGTCGTATTAAAATTCGACACCGAATCGACGTCCTAGAAGAAGAAGAAGAATCCCTTTTCTCGCGTTACCCGCTCCGCTGCGCCGTTTTCCGCGCTCGAAAAGGGAGACGGTTTTTGTAGGTTGTACATTCAATTTCTTTCCATTGTCGTTCCGAGAGCACGGGATGAAACTTTTCCGCGGTCGTTACGCCGGGCGGAACGACTCCGATGAATGTTTTATGAATTCGCACGTGCTGGAACGTTGGGACGCCGTCGCGCCGCCCTCGGATGACGTACCACGGATTTCAAAAGAAACTAAACAGAGACCGGGGGACCGTGACGGTTCGCGTTTCGCGACCCGCTGCCGATGTCGTTAACAACGCATTCAGGACCTTTCTTATGTAAACCGACCCCGGTGTATAGGATCGTCCCTCTAAGCTGCGATTTTGACAAACACCGAGCCTGTTTTACAAACACAAAGAGACGATTTTCTTTATTTTCATCGTCGAATCGGTAATCGAAAATTCTGTTGAATAAAGCTCACATTGCTACAACGTTGAAGAGATTTTGCGAAAGATTTTGAACGTTGAAGAGATTTGCCGAATTTCTTAGAATTTGTTGCAAATTTAGCAATTCTGTAATGCAGTTGAAATTCGCAGCTATCGGATTTTATTTCGCAAGTAAAGGTGAAGAGATTCTACAGTTTATTGTAGACTGTATATTGTTGTCTAAATTGTACATAATTTATTACTATATTTTTGAACTATATAGTGTGGTCTAGGGGTTAGAAAATTTATTGTGGATTATACAGTGTGGCCTATATTTTAGAAAAATTTTTGTACACTATAATATAGCGTGATCTATACATTGTAGATAATTTATTACAGACGGTAATATAGTGTAGCCTATATTGTAGACAATTTATTGTAGACTGTA
>NW_022890534.1:1101196-1122556 GCF_011865705.1 Megalopta genalis | reverse complement strand
ACGGAGAAAGGGGGGGGGGGGGAGGGGGAACAAAAATAATGCAACATTGCAACGCTCTGAAAATTTCATCTCTGTGTTTTGACGGCGCGGTGAAATAATTACGAGCGCGGCAGTGAATAATTAATGGGATATTTGGAACAACAGCAAGGGGGAATAACGGAGCGCGAATGCAACAATTTCATAATTAGTAAATTATGAAAAATACAGGTGAAACGTGTAGCCGGAGGAGATAATAATCGTAACAATGATATCTGTGGAGAGTGACCGAACGCGGTCAACTTTGACTCTGCGACAGTCACACGGCAACGAGAATGCAATTTTTTTTAGAAGGAAGAAGGCGGCCGAAGAGAGCGAAGATCGCCGAAGTTTCGGGTTGAACGCAGCGTCCCGGTTCATCGGAGGCAAATAATTGGGCACCGGGGGGGGGGGGGGGGCCCTCNGGGCGGGAAGGGGGGGGGAGGAGGGGGGGGGGGGGGGGGGGGGGGGGGTCCCTTCAGCGTGGATATTCTCTCTCTCTCTCTCTCTCTCTCTCTCTCTCTCCGGCTCGGTGACGAAAGGAGAACGAATAAAAATCCGCCAGACTCCCGGGCAAGGAATTCGCTGAACCAACGAGTTATCTCTTTTCGGTCGCACTCGGCTCGATGATTTCTTACCGCGTCACCGAGCTTACGCTCTCCCTCCATTTCCCACGGCCACAATTATTTCGTGCCAATTTGACGCACGAAGACGCCGATGCGCGCAGTCTGCGACCCAACGATCATTAATTTATCCGAGCGTAAAAAGAAAATTCCGGCCGATACTCGTTTCAGTCTGGAAACCCGTGTCTGAATTGATTTCCATCGAAATACTCCGCGGAACATGGTAAGTTCTTCCTAATCCAGACTTAATCTAGATCTAACTCGGACCTAACTAGGTTCTAATTATTTCAGTCTGATCATCTTTTCCCCTTTATGGTAATTTCTAACACCTCAGATTTGCGGTGTAATCTAGACCTAACGCAGACCTAACCCAGACTTAATCTAGACCTAATTTAGACCTAACTCGGATCTAACTGAGCCCTAATTATTTCAGTCTGATCATCCTTTTTCTGTTGTGGAAATTTCTAACACCTCAGATTTGCGGTGTAATCTAGAGCTAACTTCAGACCTAACCCAGAAATAATTGAGTCCTAATTATTTCAGTCTGATCATCTTTTCTCTTTTACGGAAATCTTTAGCACTACAGATTTACGGTGTAATCTAGACCTAACCCAGACCTAACTGAGCCCTAATTATTTTAGTCTGATCATCTTTTCTCTTTCATGGAAATTTTTAACACCTCAGACTTACGGTGTAATTTAGACCTAACCTAGACCTAACCCAAACCTAACTGAGACCTAATTATTTCAGTCTGATCATCTTTTCTCTTCCATGGACATTTTTGACATCTTGGATTTATGTCTCACACAAATTAATTATCGTATTATTTATGGTTTATTCAATTCTTAGACATCGATTTCATTCGGGTTAGGTCTGGATTAAGTCTCAGTGTTGTTCAAACTAGGTCATGAGTAGTCATGAAACAGAAAACTAACCATCACTGCTATTTTACAGATCCTGTGCCTTCATCAATTAGACTGATTCAGACTGTTTTCCACATTCGAGACCTAACTCTGACCTAACCTCGCCCTTAAACAGCGACAAAATTGCACCTTAAATATCGGATAATCGAAACACCTACAAATCATGTTCCCGCGTAAAATCAAACCTTTCAATCTGCTTAAAATTCAAGGTTATTTTCACGATTCTTTTTCAAGGTCAAGCTACCTTCAATCAAGGTTAATTTCAAGACCAAAACGAAACCATTCTGTAAACGCGAAATTTCGCATCACTCGGCAAAAAGGACCATTTACTTTCGCACGAATTAGCTGAATTGATCCAGCGAACACGGCTGTCCGACTGTTTCGCCGTGCCACCGTGCGTTCGCCTGTTTATTCGACAGCTCCGCCGGCGCGAAATTCGCCGGCGATAATTAGGAATTCGCGTCGGAATTAGCGGGCGCCGCTCGCGGCGGCCCGGCGAGCTTTATTCAAACTCGAATATAAAAGGCGTTGTTCAAATAACGCGGAGACCCAACGGCGGCGGGCTAATTCGGCCTCCCCCGGCGCTCCCGGGCTGTCGCAGCTTTCGACCGTTGCCCGGGAAGATGGCGGAAAGATGAGCGTAACGAAGAGAGGACGTAGTAGAATGCGCTCTGCGGTCGCGGCGGCCGAGAGCAATGGTCAACCACCGTCTAACCCGGCAGAGCTCTGGGATACGTGTCCGTACGCGAAGGGAACTTCTCCGGTAACTTCTCTAATTAAACGAGCGCTCCTTTCATGATTAGTAACGCTCCGCTAATGAACCCCCTCCGGTTACTTTCGGGTTCATTCCCCGGGGTCTCGGAGTCTGTTTCCACCGTTCGCCGCGGAACAACAATGTTTAGACCCCGCTTCTTTTCGCGAAGCAATAAACGCGTCGCTCTTAGCCGGGTACCGCGTTGCTGCGATGGGACACGAAAGCGATAATTATGGACACTTAAAACTGTCTATTAAAATAGACAGTCATTCTCGAATCGCGACTACTCGATTTATGCTGTCGTCGAGCGGCGCCGTGCCGACGTGTCAAAAGCCGCTTGAAATTCGTCAAGTTCGAGCGCGCATAACCTTCGAACCGATGGTTTGCGCGCCTCGGGACTTGGATCTTCGGAGTCATTTCGACGAAATCTATGGGAATATGCGTGAAACGGCCGAAAATCTCTGGACCCCTAAAGTAAAGTTTAACCTCTTTTCGATTTTTTCGCGGAATTCGTCGGTGTATTCTTTTAGCACGACTCTGAATTCGCGTGAAATGTTTATTCCGTCTCGAGATCTAACGTAACGTTTCCATGATTTGCGCGCAACAACGGCGTTGAGAAGGGAGAAAAAAATCGGCGAGAAATGCGCGGAATAATTATCAACGAGGAGCCGGCTTCGTTCCGTGAATTTGTTAACTTTTCGGGATTACAGGCGTTCCCGTGTAATAGCAGAAGGACGACTGGAACGGTGGCCGGGCGTTCGTAAAAACCGTGGCGGGGCGGGGACGAATATCCGGAGATATGCAGATATCGGTGGAATTTTCATTGTTTCCCTATTTCAGCCGGGCTCGGTGTTTCCGGGCGAACGTGCGCCTCCACGACTGTTCCGGTGACACGCCCCCTTCTCCGAGCGAGCCATTCCCCGGGAAAGGTGAGATAACGGAAGTACGTAAGGAATGCGGGGCCTAAAGGAGAACGCTTAACGGGATTAGAATCGGTCGCGTGCCGAGCATATCTCCCCGGTATTACGTAATTGCGTAATTTTCGCCGGCGCGGGTGTCCCGCGCGAGACCCCCCGCGCCACTCCGCGCCAGCACGCGACCGCCATAAGAATCCGCTTAAGTACACGCACCGCCGTCCGTTTCGCCGTGCAGGCCCGCCCTGGCGATTAATATTTCACGCGACCGTGCTGTGCCGTGGCGGAAGTCAAGACCGATCGCTTGATAACAATTCCTGCGACGATAAGTCTTGGACAAGATGAGAAAATATTGTGCCAGAGGAACAGTAATTTCAGTGATTTATTTATTTTACTTTGCAGGTTTCGTCACGAGACGACGATTTTAATGGAAATATATCGCTGAGTTTATCACTGGACAACGGCCTAAACTGGAACCTGATGTGCGACTAAGTTTGTCACTAAACGACGATATTAAGCTACCGCTGAAGTCAGCATTAAATATAGAAATTTATCGCTAAATTTATCACTAAATCCATCACTAAGTTTATCACTGGACAACAGTCTAAGCTGCGACTAAATTCACGACTGAAATCAGCATTAAATACAGAAATGTATCACTGATCTCATCACTAAGTTTATCGCTAATCCCATCACTAAGTTTATCACTAAACGATAGCCTTTAAATACCATTTAATTCATCACTACACGACAGTCCTGCGGTATCACATAAGTCATCGCTAACTACAATCACTTATCACTAAATCGACCGCTAAAATAATGACTAAATTCATCTTTGATTACACCACTAAGTGACTGTCTAACCTTACGTCAGAAAATGCATCACTAATCTCATCACTAAATTCATCACTAAATTCATCACTAAATTCTCAGTGACTACATCACCCATCACACCACTAAATGACAGTCAAACCTTGATATCTGAAAATACATCACTAATCTCATCACTAAATTTATCGCTAAATACATCACTAGACGCCAGTCTCTAGCCTACACCAAAAACCACACAAAATACATGAATTCATCGCTAAATTGATCACAGAACGAGAGTTCAGCCTCCAACAAAATGGCTCGCCAAACCTTTCTCCCCTGTCCCGCCATGCAGCCTACTTTCTTAAAATTTCTGCGACCAAAATTCTGTCACCAGGAGGTGTTAAAAAGCACGGGGTCGCGGCAACACCGCGGGAACGAAGCCGACTATGCCGCGAGAAAATTCCATCGCGGTGTCCGCGTACAGATTTCACCGAAGCCGACGGAAAGTCACGAACCGAAGTGGACGGGAAAGTGTTCCGGGCGAGTTTCCCCGTAGGTGTCCCTCGGAACCAGGAGCAGCTGCAGTGGAAGAAGAAGAAGAAGAAGAGGAAAAAGAGGAGGAAGAAGTTAAACACAAATCATTCCCCCTCGAGAGGGCCGCGCCGGGAGAGCCGGGATCAGAAGCGAATCGAATGGAACGTGACAACTAGATTTCACGGGGTCTGTGCCAACCGGGCCGCCGCCGTTGGAGAGATGTGTTTTATTCCGGCGGAATTTCAGGCGGAGCAAGTCGGGTCCAAGTCGGTGTGATACGCGATGAAATATGACGCGGCCGCTCGCGAGAGCTCGCTGCGCCGCCGAGGAGCAATAAAGTCTGCCCGTTGGAGAACCGAACGAACGCCTGGCACCGGCCCGTCCTCCACGTCGAGCCGCCGCGCCCCCGTAAACCTTCCGCGAGCTTTCATCCCGTGTCTACATCCCGGAAGATGCGTTGACGAGACAGAATGAAATTGCCCGTGGAGTGCGTCATGTAAATTTCCAGCCCCTGACAGAGCGACGCGGCCTGATACGAGCTTCAACGGCGGGGGCCTGCACGTGAACCGTGTCGTCTACGCTCAAGCAACGTTGCGCCGCTGTTACCTGCCCCGGAACGTTTACCGGAAGATTACCGTCGCTCGCGGATACCTGCCTTCTGTAACTCCGCGGTTCTTTGCGAACCAGGTTCTCGGATTGGTCAGATATTGCTGGGCTGGGTGCTTAGACGTTCACTGAAGAAATTGGGGATAATATGAGGCAAAAGCTTCTAGATTTTGTCTTCAGATCTATGAGGGCATACCCAATTTACCTCAGTTTTGTGCTACTTGGGGCAGCAGACGAGTTCTGCGGAAAATTCAGTCTTAACTAAGTGGCCAGTGACTTGGATTATGGACCTTCTGTCGTTGACTGCTAAAATTCTGCACAAAATGAGATAGAAGCTTCCAAAGACCTAAATTTTGTGCTCAGCTCTATGAGGCCCAACCCAATTTACCTCAGTTTTGTTATACTTGGGGCAGCAGACGAGTTCTGCGGAAAATTCAGTCTTAACTAAGTGGCCAGTGATTTGGACTTTTGTCATTAACTGCAAGAGATTCTGTACAAAATGAGACAGAAGTCTCCAAGGATCGAAATTTCGTCTTCAGCTCTATGAGGCCCAACCCAATTTACCTCAGTTTTGTTATACTTGGGGCAGCAGACGAGTTCTGCGCAAAAGTCAGTCTTAACTAAGTGGCCAGTGATTTGGACTTTTGTCATTAACTGCAGAGATTGTGTACAAAATGAGACAGAAGTCTCCAAGGATCGAAATTTCGTCTTCAGCTCTATGAGGCCCAACCCAATTTACCTCAGTTTTGTTATACTTGGGGCAGCAGACGAGTTCTGCGGAAAATTCAGTCTTAACTAAGTGGCCAGTGACTTGGATTATGGACCTTCTGTCGTTGACTGCTAAAATTCTGCACAAAATGAGATAGAAGCTTCCAAAGACCTAAATTTTGTGCTCAGCTCTATGAGGCCCAACCCAATTTACCTCAGTTTTGTTATACTTGGGGCAGCAGACGAGTTCTGCGGAAAATTCAGTCTTAACTAAGTGGCCAGTGATTTGGACTTTTGTCATTAACTGCAAGAGATTCTGTACAAAATGAGACAGAAGTCTCCAAGGATCGAAATTTCGTCTTCAGCTCTATGAGGCCCAACCCAATTTACCTCAGTTTTGTTATACTTGGGGCAGCAGACGAGTTCTGCGCAAAAGTCAGTCTTAACTAAGTGGCCAGTGATTTGGACTTTTGTCATTAACTGCAGAGATTGTGTACAAAATGAGACAGAAGTCTCCAAGGATCGAAATTTCGTCTTCAGCTCTATGAGGCCTAACCCAGTTTAACTCAGTTTTGTAATACTTGGAGCAGCAGTCGAGTTCTGTGCAAAAGTCAGTGTTAACTGGACGACTTGGACTATGGACCTTTTATCATTGCCTGCAAAAACTGTGCACAAACTGAGACAGAAGTCTTCAAGGACCAAAATTTCGTCTTCAGCTCTATGAGGCCCAACCCAATTCACCTCAGTTTTCTTATCCCTGGTACAGCAGTCATGATAGCAACTAAAAAAGTCCAAAGCCATAGCCACTAGAGAGGCCCGAGGTTGCAGCAGCTACCGAAGACATCTCTAGTTTCTTCCACTTCTGCCAAGGAAATTACTACCTGATCCCAGACCATCTGCATTTACAGTCTACCCTAAGCCCCCAAAACTGTCGACGGTTGGGCGATCGCAACGCTGGCGCCGTTCGCAGCGGGATGATCGCGCGCCGGTCATTATCCGTCGTGGGAATTGAAATGCGCCGTAGCAATTGGCTCGATACCGCGTCGAAAACGATTCTTGCGCCGCGTATACGTCCGCGGGCGCGGGCGGTTTTCGCTCGATCAACTATTTCGGCCACGTTCGGCTCGCCAATCCGGATTTAATTCGAACGTTTCATCAATATTCCCGTGTAGTACGATCGCATGATTTTTTTCGGCATGTTTTCGGCGCGGGCGTGACCGAATTTTGCCCGCTCGCGGATCGGCGCCGCGGGAACGACGTCGTTGCGGCGGGGTGAATGAAACGCGACGAATTTTGGCGGGGATGAACGCGGCGCGGGTGGTCGCGGGGGCTTTTCTTTTGTCGCGGGAAATGAACGGCCGGCCAAGGCGAGGGTTGAACCTCGGTACCAGGCCACGGGGCCGATCCTTAAAGTTCTTCATACAACCCGGCAGCGACATTATTCCGAGCACACGCCTCGTGCCCGAGCCTAGCCGGCCTTAAACCGCATTCTGCGCGCCCCCTGGGGTGCTTTTGTCAGATGACACGCCGGTGAATAATTCACCTGGCGAGCATACACGGCGATGACGACGACGACCGACGGAATATACCGATGCCTCCGCCACCTCCATGAAACAGCGACGCGGCTATTTCCCGCGCCCCGAAATTTATCTCGGCTTATTGTGCGACGTGGGCCGCGTAATCCGACCGCAATACCGTCGACGACCGAAGAAGTGGCTCGTCCGCCGCGCCGTATCGCCGGACGGGACTTCGTCGAACTAGGATACAGTTGCTTGAAACCTAACGAGGCACTTTAAGAAACCGTTCATCTTCCATGATGCGTTTGTTCGTAGGTTATTTAAATTGTGCTTAGAAAATTCTGACTGGAAAATTGTGGGTTGGAGATTTTTATTAGGAAAAATCTGTCTGGAAAATTCTGACTGGTAAAGACCGGCTAGAATATTATGTCCAGGAAATTCTGATTAGAAAAATCTGTTTAGAAAATTCTGATTGGAAAGTTCTGTCGGGAAAATACTGACCAGAAAATTCTGACTAGACAGTTCTGCCTTAAAAATGCTGACTAGAAAATTCTGCCTGAAAAATACCGACTAGAAAATTGTATCCAGGAAATTCTTATTAGAAAAATCTACCTGGAAAATTCTGGCTAGAAAGTTCTGTCTAAAATATACTGACTAGAAAAGTCTGCCTGGAAAATTCTGACTAGAAAATTCTGCCTGGGAAATACTGACTAGAAAATTACGTCCAGGAAATTCTGATTAGAAAAATCTGCCCGGAAAGTTCTGACTAGAAAATTCTGTCTGAAAAATACTGACTAGATAAATATGCCTGGAAAATACTGACTAGAAAATTGCGTCCAGGAAATTCTGATTAGAAAAATCTGCCCGGAAAGTTCTGACTAGAAAATTCTGCCTGGGAAATACTGACTAGAAAATTGCGTCCAGGAAATTCTGATTAGAAAAATCTGCCTGGAAAATTCTGGTTAGAAAGTTCTATCTAAAATATACTGATTAGAAAGGTCTGACTGGCAAATTCTGACCAGAAAATTCTGACTAGAACATTGTAGCTAGAAAATTCTGATTCGTAAATTCTGCCTGGAAAGTTCTGACTAGAAAAGTCTGCCTGGAAAATTCTGACTAGAAAATTCTGCTCGGAAAATACTGACTAGAAAATTACGTCCAGGAAATTCTGATTAGAAAAATCTGCCTGGAAAATTGTCGGTTGGAGATTTTTATTAGGAAAATTCTGCCTGGTAAAGACCGGCTAGAACATTATGTCCAGGAAATTCTGATTAGAAAAATTTGCCTGGAAAATTCTGACTAGAAAGTTCTGTCGGGAAAATACTGACTAGAAAATTCTGACTGGAAAATTCTGTCTTGAAAGTTCTGACTAGAAATTTATGACTAGAAAATTCTGACCAGAAAATTCTGACTAGAAATTTCTCTTGAAAATTCTGATTAGAAAATTCTGTCTTGAAAGTTCTGACTAGAAATTTATGACTAGAAAATTCTGACCAGAAAATTCTGACTAGAAATTTCTCTTGAAAATTCTGATTAGAAAATTCTGACTGGAAAATTCTGTCTTGAAAGTTCTGACTGGAAAATTCTGCATAGAAAATACTGACCAGAAATTTCCGACTAGAATGTTCCGATTGAAAAAGAAAAAGAAATGACTTTCGCCTACGACAACGTTCGCCATGTAGAAGATTGCATAATCATTCGCAGTTCATTGTATCGTGGGACACCGGGCGACTAGTGACGAATGGATCAACGTTCCCAGCCGGTTCTCGGAATCCACCAAGACAGTTCACAAGGTCTCGGATCCCGTGCGAATACCGTTCCACTGTTTACAACGCCGATGGCGACACGTCCCGTATTTTCCCGGGCGCCGAAGATGGCCGCGCGGATACACACACGAAAATCTGAGGATATTAAATATTTGAGATTTAATACCTGGCGCAGCGACGCATACGTAAGCGAGTCGAACATGGCCCGGGCCAACGGCCTGCCGTTCCTCTTTCTACTCCTCTTTCTGCGTCCCTTCCTCCAGGAACACCGCCATTCGTCTTTCGATTCTTACCGGGAACTTCCTACGACGCGGTGTCACCAGTGTATTTTGGTATTCCCTGGAACTGAATGCTACAATGCGCTGGAAACTGCACGCGACGGAATTCCTCTGTATTTTCGAGACGCGAGGGAATGATGAATTACCGCTAGCAAAAGTGTGGTCCGTTTCCTGCCTCGACTAGACCGTGCCGACTCAATATTTTGAACATGTATGTGTAGATTGGATATTCTGCGTTTGAGAGAAAAATGAGAGGACGAGACAGAACGCGATGGACATGTTAAAATAAATTTGGCGACTGTCTCCTGCAACTGACGCAGACGATTTTTATTTTAATTATGGTTGTTGGAATCGATGCGGAACGTTGAACAGGTCTAGTCAACATTTTCCAGGCAGAATTTTCTACGCAGAATTTTCTAGTCAGTATATTTTAAACAGAACTTTCTAGCCAGAATTTTCCAGGCAGATTTTGCCAATCAGAATTTCCTGGACGCAATTTTCTAGTCAGTATTTTCCAGGCATATTTATTTAGTCAGTATTTTTCAGACAGAATTTTCTAGTCAGAACTTTCCAGGCAGATTTTTCGAATCAAAATTTCCTAGATACAATGTTCTAGTCAGTATTTTCCAGGTAGAATTTTCTAGTCAGAATTTGCCAGGCAGACTTTTCCAGTCAGTATATTTTAGACAGAACTTTCTAGCCAGAATTTTCCAGGTAGATTTTTCTAATCAGAATTTCCTGGATACAATTTTCTAATAAGAATTTTCCAGTCAGAATTTTCTAGTCAGCATTTTTCAGGCAGAAATTTCTAGTCAAAATTTTCCTGATCAGAATTTCCCGGATACAATTTTTTAGTCAATATTTTCCAGGCAGAACTTTCCAAGCATCCTTTCCCAATCATAATTTTCCAGCCACAATATCCTTGCACAGCATTTTCTAGTCCGAATTATCCCGAGTATCGCTGTAACACCTGAACTAGAACTAAATGCCACAAACCGAGTCAGTAATTGGAAACTGTCCACGGAAAAATGGTTCGCAAAATTTATAATGGAATCGTTAGCGGCTCTCTGGATGGATGCTCGGCGAAATTGAATAGGCACGCGATCCATTGAATACGTCCGTTACTCTTCATTGATCATTGTTCGACGATCATTGTCTCGATTCTTAATTGGGACCATCTGAGCACGATCGAAAATATTTCGATTTCGGAAAAACTGGTGATTTTTCGTGGCGGCAATTTTCCGACATCTTTTCCTCCACAGAGAGAACTCGGAGCATTATTTTCGGTAATAAAGAGAACGGTGACTAATTATTAAAGCGTCGGAGATTGCGGCGTCGTCCACGGAAAGTCGGGGGAGCTTTAAGTAACCGCGCCTTGTTCCCGTGAATTTTCATTTCGTACACACATTTCCGTATCGCTGCCGTTTAATCTTCTTAACGGGCCAACTTTTCGTCCGTCCACTTTGTTCGACATCGATCCCCGGCAAAGACACCGAAAGGGGAGCGTTATCGCAACTTCCGAACTCGGTTCCACGGCAGAGCCGATGTAATTAGTTATTAGACGACGACCGATGGTATTGATCAGGAACGGAGGCATAATTATCGCGCGCATCTCGTAAAGATCATTGATCGGGAATTCAGACGGATGCGCAGCGCCCACACGTCCAACGAAATATTTAACGAGCGGCGCCATTCTGCTGTAGGATGTCAGAGAAACTAATCCTTTACGCGATCCGGAAACGATCAAAGACCCGATTTACGTTCGCGATCAATCGGAGCATTCCACGGAGATCCGCTAATATTCCCAGTTTGTTCGTCGTTTTACGTCGAACGGAATTACTGATGTCTGGCCAAGCTGCTGATGGAAGACGAGTATTATATAGCGTGTAATTACAGACGGAAGTTGGTTCTTTGAAGAATTTACTGCGGAACTTTTTAGTCGGAATTTTCTAGTTAGAATTTCCTAATCAGAATTTTCAAAACAGAATTTTTCAGTCAGAATTTTCTAATCAGAATTTTCTAATAAGAATTTTCCAGTCAGAATTTTCACTACAGAATTTTCCAGTCAGAAATTTCTAATCAGAATTTTCAAGACAGAATTTCCCAGTCAGAACTTTCAAGACAGAATTATCCAGTTAGAATTTTCAAGACAGAATTTTCCAGTCAGAACTATCTAATCAGAATTTTCAATAGAGAATTTTCTAGCCAGAATTTTCAAGAGAGAATTATCCAGTCAGAACTTTCAAGACACAATTATCCAGTCAGAACTTTCAAGACAGAATTTTCCAGTCAGAAATTTCTAATCAGAATTTTCAAGAGAGAATTATCCAGTCAGAACTTTCAAGACAGAATTATCCAGTCAGAATTTTCATTACAGAATTTTCCAGTCAGAACTATCTAATCAGAATTTTCAAGAGAGAATTTTCTAGCCAGAATTTTCAAGACAGAATTTTCTAGTCAGAATTTTCTAATCAGAATTTTCCATTCAGAATTTTCTAGTCAGTATTTTTCCGATAGAATTTTCTAGACAGACTTCTCCAGGAAAAATTTTCTTTTCAGTATTTTTCTGACAGAACTTTTTCTAGTCAGAATATTCCAGGCAGACTTTTCTAGTCACTATTTTCCCAACAAAACTTTCTAGTCAAAATTTTCCAAGCAATTTTCTAATCAGAATATTCTAGTCAACATTTCCCAACCAGAATTTTCCAGGTATAATTTCCTGCATAGAATTTTCTGGTCAGTTTTTTAAATCTAATCTACAGGCAGCGGTTTTCGAGGCCAATTAAAAATAGTTTGCGATAATTAAATAATGCAGAACCTACGTAGACGTTTATTTATGCTCTCAGCCATTATATCTAGTCGACAATAATGCAACAATGTAATGCTTATGCTCGCGCCAGTCATAAATACTGCCAGCAGTTTCTAATTTTATTCATTAATTTATTCTCTTATAGGGGAAATGCTATCTTTATTCCCGAATATATCGAAGTGTACTCAGACACTGTCTCAATAAAAGAATCCTTCCTTAAAAATTAAAGCTCGATATTATTAGGGCTCGACTTTCCAAAAAATCTGCATCGAAAATTCGTTTCCATATTACTTTTCCCAGGAACCTCAGAACATCGATTTCTCGTGGTTTCTCGACGAAAGCCATTGAAATGTGCACCGAAAAGTCAAAAAAGTCGAAACCCCCAAAGCGAAGTTCAGTCCCAAGCTTACCGTACGGCGACTCGTACGATTTCCCGGTACGATTCGAGCAATTAAATTCGCGCCGACGGAGGATTAATAACCCGGCGAAGGATCGCGAGTGTCGTCGCTGGAACGTCGACTCGATCGGTGTACCATGGAATTACATCGGAGGCGGAATCCGAAGAAATACGGCGCCGATAAAACGAAACTCGAAAGGAAAATACGACGCCCGGAGGAAGCCATCGTTCACGGGGAGACAATTTCGAAGGCGATCCCATCTCATTCGCGCGCGCGAGAGGATACTTTCGAATCGGCGAATGCGTCGTTTAACACGCCGGGGGCCGCGTTTATTCTCAGAAAAATGAATTTATATCCCTCGGCTCTGCACACCGACGCGTGCACAAACTCCTCCGCCACCGCCTCCCCTCCCCCCGCGTTTCATTTGTCTCGAGGGAGGGAGGGTGGGAGGGAGGGAGGGAGGGAGGTTGGAGCCGGCTTCAAGAGTTGATAAATGCGAGGCCCGAAACTCATCCTACCGATTGCGTCTCGCGGCTCGCGTGCGACGAAACACCGGCCGGGACGCTTTGTTTCCGTCGGCGAGCGTTCCGAGAACTTGATGGACGGAAAAAGAACAGGAAACGAAAGAGAAACGGGCAGAAATTCTGCTGCGGGTCGCGATAAACGGCGCCCTTCTACGCGGAAAAACGAACGCGAGGAATCGTCCGCCCCGCTCCACGCCGCGTGCCTCGCGAAAAATCACGAGCCAGACCCGCCGCGGCATTGTTCAAACGTTCCCGACCCGAACATCCACCCTCGTGAATTATTCCCGCGCCCCGGTTAGACGCTCCCTTTAATTTCTGATTCGCTGCCAGTCAGCCTATCAATCTCGATCGTTGCCGCGAACCGCGCGCGGCACAACTTCTGCCGTTCCCATTGTTTCTTCGTGGTTCTTCTTCGGATGTGTACGCGCGGAAACGAAGCTGATGCGCGTGGAAATTCTCGACGTTTGTATCTTCGCGGCGATTTTTTATTATGGGGGGTGGGGCGGTCAATGCGAATTTTTTTATGTCGCGACGACCCTTCGAACTCGTTCACAAGTTGTTCATGTTTTTTTTTGGAAAAGTTGAGCGTCAGTTAGGGAGAATTTAGTGTAACTTGGGCGTCAATTGGGGGGAATTTAGTGTAACCTGAGTGTCAGTTGGGGAGAATTTAGTGTAATCCGAGTGTCAGTTGGGGTGAGTTTAGTGTAATCCGAGTGTCAGTTAAGGAGAACTTACTGTAATCTGAGTGCCAGTTGCAGAGAACTTACTCCAATATGAGCGTCAATTGAGGAGAACTTACTGTAATCTGAGCGTCAGTTAGAGAGAATTGACTGCAATCTGAGCGTCAATGAGAGAGAACTTACTCTAATCTGAGCGTTAATTAGGGAGAATTGAATATAATCGAGTATCAGTTAGGGAGAACTTACTGTAAACTAAACGTCAGTTAGGGAGAAGTTATTCTAATCCGAGCATCAATTAAGTAGAATTGACCGTAATTTGAGCGTCGATGACAGACAAATTACTCTAATTTTAACGTCAACGTGGGAGAATTGACTGTAATCGAGCGTTGGCTAGGAAGAACTTACTGCAAATTAAACGTCAGTTAGGGACAACTTACTCTAATCCGAGCGTCAATTAGGTAGAATTGACTATAATCTGAGCGTCAATGAGGGAGAACTGACTCTGATCTGAGCGTCAATTAGGGAAAATTGATAGTAATCTGAGCGTCAATAAAAGAGAACTTACTCTAATCTGAGTGTCAATAAGAGAGAACTTACTCTAATCTGAACGTCACTGAGGGCAAATTGACTGTAGTCGAGCGTCAGTTAGGGAGAACTTACTATCATCTGAGCATCGATTAGGAACAATTGACTACATTCCAGCGTCAGTTAGGGAGTACTTACTGTAATCTCAGCGTCAATTAAGGAGAATTGACTGTAATCTGAGCGTCAATAAGAGAGAACTTACCCTAATCAGAGCGTCAATTAGGAAGAATTGACTACAATCTAAAGTCACTTATTTCTGTCATCTAAGCGTCATTTAGTGCGAACTTACTCTAATTTGTGCATCAGTCATGGAAAATTGTCTATCATTCGCATTTCCAACCTTCCAAAAATCCAGCAATTATATTTTCACGAACGAACTAGAGCAAACGACGGTCTGCTTGACCCACCCAAATAAGCTTAACGCATCGTAGACTCGTCGCAGGATCGAATCTCGAGCCGAAAGGTGAAAGGGTCCAAGACCGAAAATATCGTGTCGAACGGTGGACGGTCGCAGTTTCGCCGTGAAAGTGTCATAGTTTCTGGAGACGTTGGGCCGAGTGGGGTCCTCGTCGCGGCAGAACGGGGAACGAAACCGGGCGACACATTCACTTAGGGACAAGGGGATCGTTATTACTTCGGCCGGGACTCGCCGGCGGAACTATGTTATCCTCACATATCAAGGGTTGATCGTTCTCGGAGGTGGATCGCCGAAAATGATTGCGAGACGTTCCAACGAGACACATATACACACACACACACACACAGACACACACTGCGGGTTCAATTTCTGCGACGCTTGGAACTCCGCTCGGGAAGTTTGAACGAGAGCTTTCCTAGGCTGGGGAGCTTACGTGGATCCTTCACGCGAGCTTTCAACTCGTTCCGATGAAACTGCCGTTCTATTACTGTTCCATTTGGCCCGTTGGAAAACTGACGTCTTGCTCGCCGGAAAAGTTTCGCGAGTCATTGAAAAACACTTCCGGCCGTTCGTTGAAATTCCGCCTCGGCCTCCTGGTTCGTTATTAAGAAACGGACGAAAAAAGGAGGAAGAGCGAGAGAGAGAGAGAGAGAGAGAGCAGAGTAAAAGAAGAGGCTCGGAATCCGAGTAACTTCCTGCTCGAAGTTGCCCGGCCCGCAAACAAACGTAAACAAGCGGTGCCCCGCAATTTCCCAACCCGAACGATTCAACTAATTCCGTGTTTTTCCTGCGGCTCGACTAATTAATCGTGCCCCGCCCGACGTGCGGCCCACGAATATCTCGGATCTCTCGTTGTAATCGACGCCCGATTGTACGCCGAACGGTCTGCCTTTTAATTCAAGCTCCACATTTGCTGCGCTTCCGTTTTTGTCTCTGTCAAGGTAATCTAAATAATATAATATTATATTAATATTAATATAATGTAAATATAAACAGAATGTAATATAAATATAAATATAATGTGAATATAGTATAATATAAATATAATATAATATCATTATAAATACAATATCAGTACAATATAATATCAATATAAAAATAATATCAATATAATATAAATATGATAGAAATAGAAATATATTATCTCTCAATATAATATAATTTCAATATAAATATAATGTAATATAAATATACTATAATATTTGAATATAACACAAATACAATATATTGGGCATCGGGGCCCGGAGGTGGTGCATTACGATATTCAATATCCGACATCGTAATGGCGGTCAAAGTTCCGTTTCGTGACCCTGTATCGTCGAGTAAATTTGCATGTATATCGCGATTTAGCAGCCGGGGAGACGTAGCCGGCGCGACTACGTCGTGGCAAGGCCGAGGAGGCAAGGCCGCGCGGCGAGACGAAGCGATCGGCCACGGGGAATTGTTCCGCAATTGAGAGATACCGGTGCGCCGGGAATTCCGATCCTCCTTTCCTGACCAGAAAAGGGGGACGGGGGGTTCCTCCATTTCTCAAATTATCCAGCCGTCTTTCGGTCGCTCGAGCGTTGCCGGACCAATTACCGCCGGCCGGCCGGCCCGGGGATCCCGTTTCACGATCGATTCCCGAAGTTCGCGCCCCGAGACTTCCGCCCGGGCCCCGAAAGTACTTCGTATTTGTGTTGTAAATGTGAGCCGAGCCCTGTCCGCTTCATTGATTAACGGCGGGACGCCGCTGGTGCCGCGCGGCGATTCGGAGAGACGCGGGTCAACCGGAGAAAAAAGGTCGGGGAAATTGTTTCGTTGCGAGGAATTGGGTCCGTCGGGGTCCCGACAGGAAATTGGGACTCTTGAGGCCCAGGATTTTCGGTAGATAGAATCTGGAAAATATACTCTTTGTTAGTATGTTTATTATATAATAAATCGAACGGCGGACCATTTTTCACAATTATGTAATTCGCGATGTTTATAATAATTGTGTGCGTTATTTGACAATTTTTATAAATATATTTTTCGAGATATTTCACGTGGACTGGTCAGTCTTTACGTCGTTCCCAGTGCAACTGGGAAAATCAACTAGTTGGGGGGCGATTGAAATACGTCGGGTCACAAGAGACCCGGCCATCGCAGGCCGAGGATTATTCAGTCTAAGCGTCCGATCGAATTTATCTAATATATTATATATTATAAATTATATTATATATTATATTATATACTATATTATATATTATTTATTAATAATTATTTATTAATTCTCGCAGTCGTAGAAAACGCTTTCGTAATAAAATTAATTTCTTAAATATTATATATATTAATTATTATATTTATTATTATTATATCTATTATTATTTTAATGTCAAGGTGAAATTTTTTAGCGCAAGAAAAAAATTAAATGGATCATCGGTATTCGGCGGAACAATCGTCGAAACAATTTCCCGTCGACCATTATACCCCGAGATCCAGGAATTATTCTTGATTACCGGCCGAGAAATGTCCGGCTGATCTAATCGCAAGAAATTGACGTCAAAGAAGACGAATGGGGAGCCGGACGAGCGAACGGTAATCAGATTTTAAGAAGACGTCGCGGCGGAGAGGAGCGCCTGCGCGTAATTGTCACTTAACCTTGAACGATTGAGGCAGATTAAGTCCGACTCTCGCCGTTAAAGGGAGCAAGGGAAATAATTAGCAGCCGCGCAGGAGTGCCTCGCATTGTCAGATCCAACGAATTGATCTACATGGTGGAGCAATAAGGCTGATCCTGAACCTTGGCCCCGGCTGCCATTACCTATTTAACCGTAATGCCGCGATGACGTTTGCAATACTAATTGCCGTCCGCTGACGCAACCGACGCCCCGCTTGTTGCCGTAGGATGTCCGCGGTGACGTCGTTATTCGATTAATTAAAGGCGCACCGATTCGATTAATTAACCCAGCCTCGAACGGAATAATCGCGACCGGGACGACGTTGCGCGAATTGAAAGCGAGCGACGCTATTTCGTGCGGAGGAGGGAGACTTTTGATGGTTGTTTCAACCCTTTGGAGGCTCGAATTGAGTTCAAGACTCTATGGGGACGTTTAGAAGAATTCGTAGGGACTTAGCAGACAGTTTTATCATCGTGACGCAATGGTAGTTGGCAGCTCCGATTGCTGACGAATGTTCAGATTTCAGTTTGCAGGACTTCGTAGATCATCTCTGAGAGATCCGGCACCTGCTAGCCTCTGAGATCTCCTAGATAGCTTATTTTTTAAGATCTTATACACCTTCTAGCTTCTAAGACTTCTTGGACCTTCTAGCTTCTAAGATGTCCTAGACCCTCTATCCTCTAGGATGCCTTAGACCCTCTATCTTTTAATATCTGTTGGACCCTATAGCCTCGAAGATGTTCTGGACCAGCTATTCTAACTCTATCCTCTAAGCTCTGATACATCTTTTAGCCTCTAGGGTGACTTAGATGTCCTATCTTCTTAGATCTGATGCGCCTTCTAGCTTCTAAGGCTCCTTAGACACTCTGTCCTCTAAGGATTGCTACATCTTCTAGCCTCGAAAAGGCTCTAGACTCTTTGAAATCTAATATCTTTGTACCTTTGAGCTTCTAAGATCTTCTGGACCTTCTAGCTTCTAAAATGTCCTAGATTCTCTACCTCTATTTTCTAACATCTGTTGGACCTTACAGTCTCAAAGAAGTTCTAGACCCTCTATTCTAACACTATCCTCTAAGATTTTCTATGCCTTTTAGCCTCTAAGGTCCCTTAGATACCCTATCTTTTAAGATCTGCTGCGCCTTTTAACTTAAAGAGCTCTTTAGACCCTCTGTCTCCTAAGATCTGCTAAATCTTGTAGCCTCAAACTCGCCCTAGACTCATTAACTCTAACGTTATCTGCACCTTTTAGCTTCTATTACCTCCTAAACCTTCTAGGTCTTCCTTTAGATCCCCCTAGATCCTCTATCTTCTAAGATCTTATAGCCTCAAAGATGTTCTGGATCCTAAGGTACCCTAAGGGTCTCTAACGTCCCTTAGATACTCTATCTTCTAAGAACTACTACGCCTTCTAGCTTCCAAAGCTCCTTGGAGCTAAGATCCACAGATCGGCTAAATCTTCTAGCCTCAAAATCGCCCTAGACTCCTGAAATCTACAATTACCTGCACCTTCCAGCTTCTAGGACCTCCTAGACCATCTGTCCTCTAGGATCCCCTAGACCGCCTATCTTCTAAGATCCGTTAGACCCTATAGCCACAAAGATGTTATAAACCCTCTATTCTAACCCTATACTCTAAGATTTGCTGCACCTTCTTGCCTCTAAGGTCCCTTAGATACTCCATTTTCTAAGATCTGCTACGCCTTTAGGCTTCCAGAGCTCCTTGGAGCTAAGATCCTACGATCTGCTAAATCTTCTAACCTCAAAATCGCCCTAAATTCCTCAACTCTAAAATTATCTGTATCTTCCAGTTTCTACGACCCCCTAGATCCTCAATCCTATATCTTCTGACATCCTATAGCCTCAAAGATATTCTAGTCCCGGAAGTGACCCTAAGGAACCCTAAGAGACTCTAAGGTCGCTTAGATACTCCATCTTATAAGAATTGCTACGTCTTCTAGCTTCCAAAGCTCCTTGGACTCTCTGTCCCCTAAGATCTGCTAAATCATCTAACCTCAAAATCGCCCTAAACTCCTCAACTCTAAAATTATCTGCACCTTCCAGCTTCTAAGACTCTCCAGACCCTTTATCCTCTAGTCTCCCCTAGCTCCTCCATCTTCTAACCTCAGTTAGACACTACATCCTCTCTGTTCTCCATCACCGCCTACGCTCTTTATCCTCTACCACATCCCTGACCCTCTATCCTTCAAGATCCCTCTGACCCAGAACATCCTCCAAGATCTCCTACACGCCGCAAGACCCTTCGCCTAGCACAGGCGTCGCAGAAAGACCGAACGGAACGAACATTTTCTAATCGAAGACCTATCATCCTCCCCTATCCTCCACCCAGCGATCGTCATTTATTCCGTACGAACTCATTGTCGAACCCCGGTGATCACGACGTTTGCTCGCGAGGACGCTAACGGAGGTGGAAAAGGGAGGGGAGAGGAGAGTATCGAAGCGCGTAGCGGGCGTTCACGTGCGCCTGCACGTGAATGTGCAGGTGCAGGTCGTGTCTAATGCAGTGAAGCGAGGACTGCGGGGAGTTGCGAGAGACAGCGGAATTGCGGGGAGGGGGCGGGGCGAGGGGGGAGGGGTACGCGGGACAAGGGACCGCCGGTCGTCCTGCAGTTAGGTGGCTTCTCCCTGTCGATGGGTATTGTCGGTGCATTGACTTATCGACCAGGGTCGGAAGCACGGGGCTCTGTCCTACGATGGATTGCGGTTACGTCTGTTGTTCCGGTAACGAGGCCCCTCCCCTCCCGCCGCGCGTTCCCTGCCATCGGAGCCCCCACCGTCGCCCACTCCACCGGCACCCTGCGCCACCCTCTGGCACATACTCGAACAGCGAGGCTTGTCCGTCTTTGTCGTCGGAGCCCATCCGCCGTGGTTCGAATGCACGTCATTACCTGTCAACGCCGGGACGCCGACGATGTCTCTCTGATAAGGAGCAGCGCGCGCGCGCGCGGAGAAAACTCGAGGGTCTTCTCGAGACACGTCGATCCCCCGGATCCCCTCGGATCACGGTGCGCGCTGTTCTCCAATTTGCGGCGCGTCCGCTGCCCGGCCTCGGAATTTCGCTCGATCCGACTCGATGGCTCTTCGACGAGTTAGGAGATCGCCTGCTATCGTTCGCGCTGTTGTTACCTTTTCTACGACCTGTCGCGGTGATCTTGACGCTCGATATAATGGTTCGGAGCAATGGTGGTTAAGCTGCGATGAGGAAAGCGTTTTAAGGATATTAAATGTTAAGGATATTAATTATTAAATTTTAAGTATAAGGTGTAAGGTATCAGGTATCAAGTATAAAGTATCAGGAATCAATTATCAAGTATCAGGTATAAAGTATAAAGTATAAAGTATAAAGTATAAAGTATAAAGTATAAAGTATAAAGTATAAAGTATAAAGTGTAAAGTATAAAGTATAAAGTATCAGTTATCAAGTATCAGGTATCAAGTATCAAGTACCAAGTCTCAAGTATCAGGAATCAATTAGCAATTATCAATTATCAAGTATCAGGTATCAATTATCAAGTATCAGGTATCAAGTATCAATTATCAAGTATCAGGTATCAAGTATAAGTTATCAAATATCAAGTATAAGTTATCAAATATCAAGTATCAAGTACGAAGTGTCAAGTATCAAGTATCAGGTATCAAGTATGAAGTACCAAGTATCAAGTATCAGGAATCAACTAGCAATTATCAATTATCAGGTATCAATTATCAAGTATCAGGTATCAAGTATCAATTATCAAGTATCAGGTATCAAGTATAAGTTATCAAATATCAAGTATAAGTTATCAAATATCAAGTATCAAGTACGAAGTGTCAAGTATCAAGTATCAGGTATCAAGTAT
>NW_022890534.1:1070459-1100913 GCF_011865705.1 Megalopta genalis | reverse complement strand
GTATAAAGTATAAAGTATAAAGTATAAAGTATAAAGTGTAAAGTATAAAGTATAAAGTATCAGTTATCAAGTATCAGGTATCAAGTATCAAGTACGAAGTGTCAAGTATCAAGTATCAGGTATCAAGTATCAAGTACCAAGTCTCAAGTATCAGGAATCAATTAGCAATTATCAATTATCAAGTATCAGGTATCAATTATCAAGTATCAGGTATCAAGTATAAGTTATCAAATATCAGTTATAAGTTATCAAATATCAAGTATCAAGTACGAAGTGTCAAGTATCAAGTATCAGGTATCAAGTATGAAGTACCAAGTATCAAGTATCAGGAATCAACTAGCAATTATCAATTATCAAGTATCAGTTATCAAGTATCAGGTATCAAGTATCAATTATCAAGTATCAGGTATCAAGTATAAAGTATACTGTATCAGTTATCAAGTATCAAGTATCAGGTATCAAGTATCAAGTACGAAGTGTCAAGTATCAAGTATCAGGAATCAATTATCAATTATAAATTACCAAGTATCAGGTATCAGTTATTAAGTATCAGGTATCAAGTATGAAGTATCAGATATCAGTTATCAAGTATCAAGTACGAAGTGTCAAGTATCAAGTATCGGGTATCAAGTATCAGGAATCAATTATCAATTATCAAGTATCAGTTATCAAGTATCAGGCATCAAGTATCAAGTATCAGATATCAGGAATCAATAATCAAGTATCAAGTATCAGTTATCAAGTATCAAGTATCAATTATCAAGTATCTAGTATCAAGCATCAAGTATCAAGTCTGAAGTATCAAATATCAAGTAGCAAGTATCAAGTACCAAATATCAAGTATCAAGTATGAAGTAGCAAGTACCAAATATCAATTATCAAGCATGAAGTATCAAGTATCAAATATTAAACATGAAACATCAATACTAAAACTAATTCTAAATTTATTAAGTATTCCACGTCCCAGTACGTGCAATTCCCAAATAACCAAAAATTTAAGAACCTTAAGTTGCCGTACGTTCCAGCGAAGCCAGAAAATTTCCGTAAATTGTATTCAAGCTCAGATAAGATAATTGAGTTTTTTTGGCGGAAGATCTGCGCGTATCGATGATCTAATTGTCGGTCTGCGATCCGTCTCTGTCAACCGGCACTACTTAGCGGGGGGTCGAATGCACGTCATTACCTGTTGTCAACGCTGGAATACGTCCAATGGATCTAAGAGGGATGGTGACGTATGCAGAGGGAAACCCCGAGAATTTCAGGAGAGACCGGCCTGACAGGGCTCTGTAAATAAGACAGCACCCGGCAGATAATGGATGCCATTGGCGTATGATGGATGCGGAACTATCCCCGACGAGCTATTGCGATCTGATGCCGCACGTTACATGGACCGTGATAATTTCTTGACTGATCTCTGCCTATGAAGTTGCAGCTACCGGCCGAGGATGCCTCTCTGCTCTTGAAACGATGCTACTAAATGATTGATCGTCGTTGTTGAATCAATAGCGGCGCGAAGATTCGCGCGAATAATGTTCGATGTACTCGTTTGTGCGCTAGGGTTGTATATTGTTGGATGTTGTTGGACGTTGTTGAAGGTTGTTGGATGTTGTTGGATGATGTTGGACATTTTTGGACGTTATGGTACATTGTTGCAGAGTGTTGAACATTGTTGTACTTTGCAGGGCATTGTTGAACATTGTTGGACATTGTTGCAGATTGAAGGGCATTGTTGGATATTGTTAAACATTGCTGCACATTGCTGAATATTGTTACACATTATTGAACATTCTAGGACATTGTTGGATATTGTTGAACATTGTTGCACAATGTTCAAAATTGTAGGGCATTATTGGACATTCTTGCAAATTGTTGAACTTTATTGCACAATTGTAGAGCATTATTGCACACTGCAGCAACTTGTTGCACACTGTTGATCATTGTAGGGCATTATTGAACATGGTTGAATATTGTTGGAAATTATTGCACATTGTTCAACATTGTAGACCATTATTCGACGTTGTTGCAAATTGTTGGGAATTGTTTTACAGTGTTGAACATTGTTGCACATTGTTGAACCTTGTAGGGCATTGTTGAACATTGTTGTAAATTGTTGAATTTAATTTAATTTGCTGAACACATTGCCGAATATTGCACATTGTGGGGCATTGTTTGACATTGTTGCACAATGTTGATTATTGTTGAATATTGTAGGATATTTTTGAACATTGTTGCACATTATTCAAAATTGTAGGACATTATTGGACGCACACTGTTGCGCTGTGTTGAACATTGTTGAGCATTGTTGAAAATTGCTGCACATTGTTGAACATTGTGGGCGTTGTCGACATTGTTGCACATTGTTGAATAGTGCTAAACATTCTAGGACATTGTTAAACATTCTATGACATTGTTGAATATTGTTCGACATAGTTGAATATTGTTCTACATTGTTGATGTATGAACACTTGCAGGTATATTACAACATTACAACAATAAATTAATACATATTGTTGCACATAATTGCAAGCACACGTGTCAACAAAGTTTCCAGTACCAAAGTTGCACACACGCATGCAACCTTCTCAACAACATTACAGCTAACGGCCTCTGCAACAAAGCCTTGCGCAACAATGGGGTCCGCGGCAACGTTGCACGCGCCAAAGTGTCAGAAGAGTGATACGTGACGGAAGAAACGGCACGCACCGGCTCGGCACGGAACGGGATCACGTAAAGTCGGGAGACACGGGGTGCGCGCGCGCGCGCGTGCATCGCTGAAACGGGAAATTCCGGTGCCGGCAAGTGTTGTCGTTCAGGCCGGTAATTGTTTTCGGAGATAGTTTGCATAATGCTTCTTCGATAATGCGTGCACACGTGCCGCGCACGGCGAACGACCGCTGTATAATTTTAAGAGGCTACGGGGACCCGTAAAGACACGGCTGTATCGGCTCTCTCGGCCGCTACGGAAAAACCGAGTTAATGACTGTCGTCAGACGACACGGTCGTTTATAGGGTTAGAGGAAATCCTTATTGCGAGCCCATTACGCAGCCTTATCCTGTCCGTGCCTCGACGCCTCCTCCTCCCTCGCCCCCCCCCAACTATTGTCTCCCACGGGATAATAACTGTATTAAATTCGCGACTCGCGATAAACCCAGGACGAAACTGCGATATTTATGAAAACTTGCGGACTCGTCGATTCCTCTTTTATGTTTCTCGTCCGCGAGTTTCCACAATGCAATCAGCGTTGCAGTTTTCTGATCTGCTCGGAGCCGTAGCGCGGAACTTCATGCAAATTCCACCGTGGCGACGCGACGCGAAAATCTGGGAAACATCTGGACCATGGATTTAATGCATTGTGCGGGCGTTGCTTTTATGATTTCACTTCCGGAGTGGTATAATAGATATACTAAACAGATGTGCTGAACTGACGACAATGTGCCTACCGATTCCAAAGATTATTTATATTATTATGTATATATGTTTATATTATATTATATTCATATTATATTTATATTGAAAATATATTTCTATTTGTATCATATTTATATTATATTGATATTATTTTTATATAGATACTATATATATTTATGTTGACATTATATTATATTAATGTTATATTGTACTGATATTGTATTTATATTGATATTATATTATATTAATATTATATTTATATTGAAATTATATCATATTGATAATATATTTCTCTCTATTTCTATTATATTTATATTGAAATTATATCATATTGATAATATATTTCTCTCTATTTCTATTATATTTATATTGAAATTATATCATATTGATAATATATTTCTCTCTATTTCTATTATATTTATATTGAAATTATATCATATTGATAATATATTTCTCTCTATTTCTATTATATTTATATTGAAATTATATCATATTGATAATATATTTCTCTCTATTTCTATTATATTTATATTGAAATTATATCATATTGATAATATATTTCTCTCTATTTCTATTATATTTATATTGAAATTATATCATATTGATAATATATTTCTCTCTATTTCTATTATATTTATATTGAAATTATATCATATTGATAATATATTTCTCTCTATTTCTATTATATTTATATTGAAATTATATCATATTGATAATATATTTCTCTCTATTTCTATTATATTTATATTGAAATTATATCATATTGATAATATATTTCTCTCTATTTCTATTATATTTATATTGAAATTATATCATATTGATAATATATTTCTCTCTATTTCTATTATATTTATATTGAAATTATATCATATTGATAATATATTTCTCTCTATTTCTATTATATTTATATTGAAATTATATCATATTGATAATATATTTCTCTCTATTTCTATTATATTTATATTGAAATTATATCATATTGATAATATATTTCTCTCTATTTCTATTATATTTATATTGAAATTATATCATATTGATAATATATTTCTCTCTATTTCTATTATATTTATATTGAAATTATATCATATTGATAATATATTTCTCTCTATTTCTATTATATTTATATTGAAATTATATCATATTGATAATATATTTCTCTCTATTTCTATTATATTTATATTGAAATTATATCATATTGATAATATATTTCTCTCTATTTCTATTATATTTATATTGAAATTATATCATATTGATAATATATTTCTCTCTATTTCTATTATATTTATATTGAAATTATATCATATTGATAATATATTTCTCTCTATTTCTATTATATTTATATTGAAATTATATCATATTGATAATATATTTCTCTCTATTTCTATTATATTTATATTGAAATTATATCATATTGATAATATATTTCTCTCTATTTCTATTATATTTATATTGAAATTATATCATATTGATAATATATTTCTCTCTATTTCTATTATATTTATATTGAAATTATATCATATTGATAATATATTTCTCTCTATTTCTATTATATTTATATTGAAATTATATCATATTGATAATATATTTCTCTCTATTTCTATTATATTTATATTGAAATTATATCATATTGATAATATATTTCTCTCTATTTCTATTATATTTATATTGAAATTATATCATATTGATAATATATTTCTCTCTATTTCTATTATATTTATATTGAAATTATATCATATTGATAATATATTTCTCTCTATTTCTATTATATTTATATTGAAATTATATCATATTGATAATATATTTCTCTCTATTTCTATTATATTTATATTGAAATTATATCATATTGATAATATATTTCTCTCTATTTCTATTATATTTATATTGAAATTATATCATATTGATAATATATTTCTCTCTATTTCTATTATATTTATATTGAAATTATATCATATTGATAATATATTTCTCTCTATTTCTATTATATTTATATTGAAATTATATCATATTGATAATATATTTCTCTCTATTTCTATTATATTTATATTGAAATTATATCATATTGATAATATATTTCTCTCTATTTCTATTATATTTATATTGAAATTATATCATATTGATAATATATTTCTCTCTATTTCTATTATATTTATATTGAAATTATATCATATTGATAATATATTTCTCTCTATTTCTATTATATTTATATTGAAATTATATCATATTGATAATATATTTCTCTCTATTTCTATTATATTT
This sequence comes from Megalopta genalis, assembly GCF_011865705.1. Classification (NCBI taxonomy): domain Eukaryota; kingdom Metazoa; phylum Arthropoda; class Insecta; order Hymenoptera; family Halictidae; genus Megalopta; species Megalopta genalis. The sequence goes on along the minus strand of NW_022890534.1, from coordinate 1,095,248 downwards.
ATATTGAAATTATATCATATTGATAATATATTTCTCTCTATTTCTATTATATTTATATTGAAATTATATCATATTGATAATATATTTCTCTCTATTTCTATTATATTTATATTGAAATTATATCATATTGATAATATATTTCTCTCTATTTCTATTATATTTATATTGAAATTATATCATATTGATAATATATTTCTCTCTATTTCTATTATATTTATATTGAAATTATATCATATTGATAATATATTTCTCTCTATTTCTATTATATTTATATTGAAATTATATCATATTGATAATATATTTCTCTCTATTTCTATTATATTTATATTGAAATTATATCATATTGATAATATATTTCTCTCTATTTCTATTATATTTATATTGAAATTATATCATATTGATAATATATTTCTCTCTATTTCTATTATATTTATATTGAAATTATATCATATTGATAATATATTTCTCTCTATTTCTATTATATTTATATTGAAATTATATCATATTGATAATATATTTCTCTCTATTTCTATTATATTTATATTGAAATTATATCATATTGATAATATATTTCTCTCTATTTCTATTATATTTATATTATACTATATTCACATTATATTTATATTGAAATTATATCATATTGATAATATATTTCTATTTCTATTATATTTATATTATATTGGTATTATATTATAATTCTATTCTTATTATATTAGATTTGTATTACATTATATTTATACTAATATAATATTTACATTGATATTATATTATATTAATATTATATTTATATTTACATTGATTATTGCAATAAGTGATTGAATAAAAAAGTTAATAGCAAAATAACCTACAAAAAAATATTCTCCCAATTTCAGTATCAATAAAAGCAAAAAATCTGAATTAATTTTTATTCTGTAATTCCAGGGTTAATTCTTATCTAATTGGTACTTTTAAATGAGCGTGTCAGTGGCTTGCATCGATTAAAATGAAATGAAATATAAATTCGTCGAAATTGACGCTCGTCGACGGAAAATATTTCGGGCGTGTGCCCGTCGATCGAGATCGAGATCGAGCAGAGGTACGAAGCGTTGGCCACTGTTTTCGGGTTGAATATCACGAAATTTCGAAGTGGAAAACAAGGAGGGCCAGTTACCGCAGCGTTTCTCCGCCGACAATTAGGCACCGCGAGTGCCATTCACGGGATATAATTGCTCTGAAAAGCGGCGGAGGCGCGCGCGCGAGCGCTCTGGCTTGCTTTTCAGATGCGCGAATAATCCGCGGCCGATCGGCCAAGCAACGGAAAAAGAACGAGCGGCTTTGATCCGCTTCCATGGCGTTCCTATCCGCCGAACCGAAAACTGAAAATGACGTGAGGAGAAAGATTGTCACGGATTACCAGCCCAGCAGCCGACCTGCCGGCCGGCCACTCTAATCTCATTCATTTCCAATTTTCCTCCGTTTAATTTCCTCGTAAACCCGCCGGAAGAACCGTCCACGTCACTCGCAACGTTTCCTCGGATATACTCTCCTCCCCTTTCTTTCTTTCTTTCTTTCTTCCCTTTTTTTTATCGAAAAGCATTTCTGCTTTTTAATAGCGTTCGCCTTTTCTCCGGCCGATGAAACGGACGATTCCTTTCGTTTTAATAGCGAGCCGCATTCAAGCCGTACCGTGCTCGTTCCACGCCGTTCGGAAACGCGATTTATAAGAGTTTTCGCTCGGCGTTATTAGCTCGCGGGTTTCGCGCGTCTACAGGATGTCCCGGAATTATGTCGATTCCGGGGAAACGAGAGGTTCCTAAGGTCATTTGAAGCAAGTTTTTCCTCAGCGCGAATGCTCTATTTGGCGTAGTTGACGAGTTATTGGCGTGAAACGCGGACCAATCGGAGTGCGAGGGCGGAGCGAGTAGAGGCGAAGCGGGGCGAAGTGGGGCGGAGCGATGGCGTAGCGGGGCGGAGTGATAGCGTAACGGGGCGGAGCAAGGGCGGAGCGAAGGCGGGACGAGGGCAAAGCGAGAGCTGGACGAAGGCGTGCGAGGGCGGAGTACCAGTTGAGCGGGGCACAATGGGGCGGAGTGATAGAGTAGCGGGGCGGAACGAAGGCGGAGTAAAGAAGGGCAAGAGCGTGGCGTCGTAAGTTCTTCGTTAATAACTCGCAAACGAGACTGCGGATTGTACTTTCGCCGAGGAAAAGGTTACTTCAAATGACCTTGGGAACCAAGGATCAAATTCAACCGAAAAGTAATCGATCTTTGAACCTAGGTTCACTTTAAAGGCTGAAGTCTCTAGTTATTTTCCATTGAATTAAATATTTTCGAATAAAATACATTTTTATAAAATTATACCAATTTTATAAAAATACCACACAACCGATGATCTGTAAAAAGATAAATGGCTCCGTTTCGTCTCATCCGGCGGTCGACTAACCATCGACCGGGCGGCGATCGGGATCAGAGCGCGGTAAACGCAGCCGAGAGCGAGGCTGCATTATAAACCGTCCGTCTATTCCGCCCACGGATATTTCTCTAAATGCAGAGCCGGCCGTAATCGAATTAATATCGCGCGATATCGGCCCGGGATCCGGTTCGGCGCTCAATCGAAGAATAATTATCGGATTATTCGAGGAAACGTACTAGCGCGTAGAACGTGACTCGAGGAGATTCCCCGGGCAGGCAGGAATTGAACGGGCAATTAGTCGATTTCGCGGCGGCCGGGGCCACAATTAGCGGAAATTTAAATTCACGACACGCCCCGGGCGCGCGGCCCAAGCCTCCGCGAACGTTCTGACCTCCTCCACGCGTGTACGGTTTCCGAAATATTATTTGCAGCCGGATTTTCTTCGCGGAGCGCCCCCCCCCCTCTACCCCGCCGCCCAGCGCAGAGGGTGCCGGTTAATAGGCTTAGACGGGGAAAGGTAGGGCGAATTGAGAAATCGAAGGGATTCACCCCGGGGATTTCTACTTATCCTTGATAAGTGGATCAACGGCCTCGTTATTCGCTGCACGAACCCGCGCCGTGTATTCGCCGTATTGCGCTTTTTACAGATCGCCCGGACTCGCCTCGATGAATCTACCGATTTTCTACCGTCTATTTCATTCCGGAAACGTTCGCAAACTCGGCTGAATCTACTCGAAAACTTCGTGATTACTTCCACGTATAGAACGGCTATCGATTATACGTGCTTTTCCAGAATCGATGTTACGCATTGAAAACGACGATTCTTGAGGTGATTCCTCAGATCATTTCGAGCAACTTTCTCCTTTGCGAAGGTCTTCTACGAAGCTCCGTTTATGAGATATCAGAGAAAAAGGCGGACCAATCGGCGAGCGAGCGCGTCCGGCGCCCCGCCCACACCGCGGTCGGCGCGGCGTTGCGACGGTCGCGTAGGCGGGGCTTCCGCCTACTCACTGCTCCGTTGGCCCGCGGTTTTTCGTTGATAACTCGCGAACGAAGCGTCGTAGAAGATTTTCGCAAAGGAAAAAGTTGCTCGAAATGATCCCAGAAATCGCTGTGCGGCGGCGTCACTCAATTAAATCGTATGTGGAAAGTGTATTTTAATCCGATAACTTCCTACACTTGCCTCGATCGTTGCCGGTTCATTCGCCCGCTACTAAAGCGTTCATTCACCATCGGAGTGCTTCGAAAAAATTTTCGCAGCGATCCCAGCGCGTCTAAAATATTCGGTGGACCGGCGTAATTAAAATTAACCTCCACGGTATTTACACAAACTGCAGCGAACGAGCTTGGCGAACTCGCAAAGAGAGAAAAAGAGAGAAAGAGAAGTAGGTTCGTACATTTAAAAACGGACATTTAATTTGTTTAAACAAGTAGCCGCAGCGAGCACTGAGGACGCTACTCGGAGGTTTGCTTAGTTGATTGGCGGACCGACGTAAGCTTTTCCGTTGATTTTTAATTACGGATATCCGGGCGAGCGAGTTCCCGAAGTTATTCGCATTTCCGCCGCATTTATTCGGCTACTTGCCGGCCTTTGTCCGGCGAAAATCTAGCCCGGGAGTCAAGAGTCATCCCGGGGGGTTTTTTTCGCCGTCGAGCCCCACGGACGGAGCAGCCCGCTCATTCGAAATCGCGGCAGTAATTGGTTTTTCCAAATCATTGAGGGGACGATAAATACGCGGGCCGGACGAACGCTCGGCGAAAAATTCAATTCCCTGTAATGGAGAAATCCGATAGGCTTGAATGCCGGGCACGAAACCTATTAAACCGGAATTCGCGCAGCGCGTGTGCCGGCCTTTCCCGGAGCCCGTTTCCATAACCGACGGCCGTCAATGTATTGACAAATTGTCACTGTTTCGCGCGATTCGGCCGCCCCTTTTTTTCTCCTTTTTCGTCCCGCAAACGGGCGCCGCTATTGTGTTCCACCGCGGCGGAGTCTTTAGCGCCGTTTCGACGTTTACGGCGACATCGAATTCGCGCGATCGGTTTCGCGTTTCAAGAAGCAAATTATGGAGCTTGCGTTTTATGTCTTTTTTTGGGCCACTTTTCTACCGCGAACATTTATTCTATTTTATTATATATGTAATAAATATAATATAAGAAATATAATAAAATATAATATAAGAATTATAATAATAATATAATATAAGAGATATAATAATATTATAATAATAATAAATAATAATATTCCTTGTAATATAATAAATATAATATTATAATATAATAACAATAATATTTCTTATATTATAAGAAATACAATAATATTATAATATAAAAATAAAAAATAATATTCCTTATAATGTAAGAAATATAATAATATTATAATATAATAATAAAAAATAATATTCCTTATAATATAAGAAATATAATAATATCATAATATAATAATATTAGAATATAATAATAAAAGATAATATTTCTTATAACATAAGAGATATAATAACATTATAATATAGTAACAAAAAATAATATTTCTTACAATATAAAGAATCTAATAAAATGGAAAAGTATGATAATATAATAATAATAAATTGTAGGACGAATATTGTAGCAATATATTGAGAAATGCGATTTTCCTCCGTATCGTCGCGCTCCTGGGCGTGGCCACGTGTCGCTGGCCAATCAGAGCTCGGCAGAATAATTTCCACTGCTCCGTACGGTCTCGCAGTGCCGAAATAACCGCGACAGAACAATTTCTACACTTTCAAGCGCGGTAATTAAAATAAAGATTTAATTAAGAATTCGAGTTAATTAAATAAAAATTCTCTTATTTAAAATTGGAATCTCGGGACTGCCGTGTTCTCGAACCTCCATCGAGCAGAAAATCCGAGAAATTCGTCGACGATTTTCTTCGTTCGCGGAACGGTTTGAGTAAACTTGAGAAAGGGTGATCGTCTGGTCGCGATTTCTCCGGCGGCGGAGGCTGTCGCCGGGTCGAGAAATTCCGTGGAACCGAGAGGGGTGGGGCGGAGGGAGGCGGGGATCACGTTGTTCCACGGTATGGAAAAGCGCAAACGGCGTTTGCGAGGGCGTGTTGCCGATCGGTCCGCGAGAAAAGTCATTTCCTCGGTGTGAAATCGAGCGGCTTCCGTCGCCCGGGTCCAAGAACGATCAACGATAGATTTTCCGAGCACTTTGGCCCGCCGGCGATCGCCGACGATTGTTCGGCTCCGGACAGCGCGAAAAGGGCAGCGGCGCGGATCCGGCTAAGGGCGCCGGGCAAACATCGCATCTGCTTGGGCCATTTCCTCTCGCCATTACGGCCCCGTTCCGGTGTCCGTCCCCCTCTCTCCCTCTCTCTCTCTCTCTCGCTCGCTCGCTCGCTCTAGTCTCAGTTCCCGCCGGCTTCGATCGCGTACGTATCGATTTGCATTCGATACACAGGGGTCGGGCCACCGATGACGGACCAATCTCTTTCCGCACGCTCGAGAGCGCTCCTTTCACGGCGACGATATTTCAGGAAGACGATATCGGGCTCCTGCGGAATACAAGCGACCGGCTCGCCGACGTTCGTCGCGGAACCGCTCGGAAAGAATTAACAAGCTGTCGCTGATAAACGCGACATGGTCGATATTCGTTCCCGCGGCGGTTTCAGCATGCTGATTCAGAACTTGTTGAAACGGATGAGAACGTCTACGTTGGCACGAATTGTTATTAACAGGAGAAAAACTTTTTCTTCTTTTTATCGTCGCGAAATATTTGCAACGCGTTGAAAATGTGATTTGAAGCAACTTTTTCCTTTACGGAAATGCGATTCGCGGCTTCGTTCGCGAGTTATCGCCGAAAAACTCGCGGTGCTACGCCCTCGCCCGTCCGAGCCACGCCCTCGCGCTCCAATTGGACCACGTTTTACGCTGATAACTTGTTAACCGGACCGAGTGCAAAATTTTTGTAAAGGAAAAAGTTACTTCGAATGACTTCGGGAACATAATAAAAAAGTCGGAACTTGTATTCTAGGTCCAAATGGACCCAAGCCTAACTCTTAATAGAACTTTCTGTTTCTAAAAAAAGTCTGCTTTATTAATTATATTGCAATTATATTGAAATTATATTGCAACTTTATTACAATATAATTTATATTCAGCACTTGTATCCTGGGTCCAAATTGACCCAACCTAACTCTTAATAGAACCTTCTGTTTCTAAAGTCTACTTTATTAATTATATTGCAATTATATTGCAGTAACAGTCCAATTACATTGAAATTATATTGCAATTCTTCTCGCAAGCGCGAAAATCGACAGCTAATTGCAGCGTCCTAAAATTGCACGGGTCGCGACGAAGCGGTCGAAATACGAGAAAAGAGCCTAACAATCGCGAATTCATAAATCCGGCGAATTAATTAATCCGCGTATTTCATTCTCGTTCCGATCATTTTTTTTCCTCGGGCTCCCGTATAAAACAGGCTAAATTACTTCCACGATATAATGGCCGAGTATCTCGCGGATGAATTATTATTAATTCATAGCCGTATTTACAGCATGTGCTCGTAACAGTGGAGCTTCGTGTCGAGGAGCACTCGTTCCCGGCGTGTCCGATTTATTCGCGCGCGAGCGGAATTATCCTATCCCTTCGGCCCCGTTATTTACTCGGCGCGCGGCACACTTTTCTGCAACGCGTTTCCTATGACACATCGACGTTTATTTACCGGGCGATTAAAGAGACCATTCCACCCAGATTTCTCGTTAACCTTTGTTCGGAACATTTTTTTCGTCGGACCGAAACTTCTTCGTAGGACAAAACTGCGCCGTTACGATTTCGCGGAATGATACGTATCGGTACTGAGTTTGGTCCATTAGTATCGTCGGCGAAGGTCCCCACGCGATCCCCGAAGCGCAAGGACTTCGTTCTCGAAGCGGATCATTCGCAACAAGGGACGTCGCGGGTATCGTCGACGACAAATGAGACAAACTGAGTGGAAGCCCCGAGCGAAAGGAATCCATCGAGAGCCGGCGATACCTCTGGCCGAGCTATAAATCATGGAATCTCGGAGGAGAGCGGTGGCCCGCGACAACTCGGCAAACTTATCCGTTCGCCTGTTTCGCCGGGGGGCGAAATTCGATTACAATTACCGATCTTTTCGATCCGTGCTACGGCCTTGTCCCGCGTATAAAAACAACGTCGCCGACCGTATTCAGCAGTTCCGGATCCCGATGGGATTTTATCTGGGCTGGGACAGAGAGAGGAAAGGAGAGAAGGAGAGAGAGAAGGAAAGGGAGGAAGAGAAAGAACAAAAAAGAGAGGGAGAGCACGAAAAAGAGAGAGCACGAGAGAGCGAGAGAGAGAGAGAGAGAGTGCGAGAGAAAGCGCGAGAAAGAGAGCCCGAAAGAGAGAGAGAGAGAGAGCGCGAAAGACAGAGAGAACGCGAGAGAGAGAGAGAGGGAGAGAGAGAGCGCGAGAGACAGAGAGAACGCGAGAGAGAGAACGCGCGAGAGACAGAGAGAGCGCGAGAGAGAGTCCGAGGGAGAGAGAGAATCCGAGAGAGAGAAACCGAGAGAGAGAGCGGGAGAGAGAGCCCGAGAGAGAGCGCGAGGGAGAGAGCCCGAGAGAGAGAGAGAGAACTCAAAAGAGAGAGCGTGAGAGAAAGAGAGCACGCGAGAGAGCGAAAGAGAGCAAGCGAGAGGAAGCGAGAGAGCTGGAAATAATGAGAGAAAGAAAGATAACGAGAGAAAGAGAGTGAGAGGAGCACAAGAGAGAGGAGGAGGGAGGGCAAGAGCCGAGGGAAACTCGATTTTCATGCTGCAGCCAGTTCGAACGGATAAGAAGATCTCCATGCGTTTTAACGACAGGTCTTTGATCGACGTCAACCTTACGAGTGGATGTCGCGTTACACGAAAAACGCTCCTTTTTCTGCTGATCAAACGGATCCGCTCACTGCGCGTCTCTCGGATTTAGAAAGACGAGCCGAGAACGCTTGCGGGCTCCTCTATTTTCCCCTACTTGCTCGCCGGGAGCCGAGGCAACTTCGAACGCAGCTTTAAACCGCAACCCGGGACACGGCGGACTGTTTCGCGAAATTAGGGAGACCGCATTTTTTCCCTGTAAATCATCGGGAATTGTTTTTGAACCAGACGCGAACATCCACACACACACACACGTTGGCTTTAATTAATTAAACAATTAACCTTTTGGGAACTTTCTTTGATGCCACTCGGGAGGCTGTGAGTCGGACAAGAGAAAACCTTTTTTTGGCTTTTCATCGTCGCAGAAAATTTTCTCGCGTTCAAAACGTCACTCGAGGCAACTTTTTCCTTTGCGGAAATGCGATCCGCAGCTTCGTTCGCAAGTTATCGACAAAAAACACGCGGCGCCACGCCCTCGCCTGTTTACGCCACGCCCTCGCGCTCCGATTAAACCGCGTTTTACGCTGATAACTCGTTAACCAGGCCTCGGAGAAAATTTTCGAAAAGGAAAAAGTTGCTTCAAATGATCTCGGGAACTCTTTGCTTCCCGGAAATGATCGACCGAGTCAATCAACGGAACTGTGCCTCGTGTGCTCATTGGCTGGACTTAGAGACTAAAAACAGTTCAACGATAAAAAAATCTTGTCAGCGACAAGACAAAGATGAAAGATCACCTGGCAGCGTGAAAACAGATCCTGGAAAACCGCATCGACCGAAGGCACGCGGACGCGCTAAAAATATATATCCAAAAATCCTGCCGCGGATATATACATATATATATATATATACACATCCGCGGCAGGATTTTGGAATCGCTGGTTTCGGGCCGTTGCGCCCGGAAAGTTCCGCGCCGGCAGCGTGTACATATTGCACAAGCAGATGTAATAACATCAAACCGAAAGTTTCAGCCGGCTGCTCGTCGGGCGGTGCCGAGGTCTCAAAAGGGAAAAAGGAGCACACCGCGATCTCGGATAAGACCCCCGGGGAGCTTCTTATTTCTCCGCGCGTAATCTTTTCCGCGGACTACCGATCGACGAATGACAACGGAGGAGGGACGCCGGTGATTCCGATCACGGAATCGGCAGGCGCCGGGACGACGGCCGCGAGGAGCAGAAACTCCGACGAAAGAACGGCGATATCGATGGGGAGGAAGCCCCCGACGTCCGAGAGCGGGACGGAGGATTGCATTCGTGCAGCGACGACAGCGGGAAATGAGAAATAGCGGCAGCAGAGAGGAACTTCCCCGTCTAGCTGCCCCTTTACGGTGCAGTCTTCCCTTACGACGCTAACTACGGTCCGCTGTTACCAGACTCCAGTACCAAAGAGATCCTTATCGCGAAACGGTTCTAATACTCGAACACTGTCAGCTTCCTCCTTCGAAAAGGAAGACTGTATTGGCTGGACGTCCACGAGCTCCGCTTCGATTTTTAGTGGACCGCTTTGCCAGCTTTCGGCTGCAGAAAGGACGGTTTTGTAACTTTGATGCACGTAAAATTGTTAAACATATCTTTGTTGCACATTACTTTGCTTAACATAACTGTGTTGTACGTAGTTTTGCTTAGTATAACTTTGTTGCAGATAACATTGCTTTTGTATAATTTTGTGACAAATAATTTTGCTTAATGTGATTTTGTTGCACGTAATCTTGCTTAATATAACTATGTGGTACGTAGCTTTGCTTAGTATAAATTTGTTGAAAACATCCTTGCTTAGTATAACTTTGTGGTAAACAATTTTGCTTCATATAACATTGTAGCACATAATCTTGCTTAATATAACTATGATGCACATAGTTTTGCTTAGTATAACTTTGATGGAAATAATCTTGCTTAGTATAATTTTACTTGATATAACTTTGAGGCACGTAATCTTGCTTAATATAACTATGTGGTACGTAGTTTTGCTTAGTATAACTTTGTTGAAAACATTCTTGCTTAGTATAACTTTGTAGCAAACAATTTTGCTTGATATAACTTTGTTGCACAGAATCTTGCTTAATATAACTATGTTGCACATAGTTCTGCTTGGTATAACTTTGTTGGAAATAATCTTCCTTAGTATAATTTTGCTTGATATAACTTTGTTGCACGTAATCTTGCTTAATATAACCTTGTGGTACGTAGTTTAGCTTAGTATAACTTTGTTGAAAATATTCTTGCATAGTATAACTTTGTAGCAAACAATTTCGCTTGATATAACTTTGTTGCACATAATCTTGCTTAATATAACTATGTTGCAAAGGGTTTTGTTGAGTACAGCTTTGTTGGAAATAATCTTGCTTGGTATAATTTTGCTTGATATAACTTTGTTGTACATAATCTTGCTTAATATAACTATGTTGCAAAGGGTTTTGTTCAGTATAACTTTGTTGGATTTAATCTTGCTTAGTATAACTTTGCTTAATGTAACTTTGTTGCACATAATCTTGCTTAGTATAATTTTGCTTGATATAACTTTGTTGCACATAATCTTGCTTCGTACAACTTTGTTGCAGATGACTACTACTATGTTGCAAATAGTCTTGCTGAGTGTAACTTTGTTGAACGTAATCTTGCTTTTCGCAACAAAGTTATACCAAGGAAGAGTATGCCTACAAAGTTACTGTAAGCAAGATTACGTGCAACAAAGTTATACTAAGCAAGGTTATGTGCACAACAATTATACTATGCAAAATTATTTGCTACAAAGTTATACTAAGGAAGAATATGCTCAAGAAAGTTATACTAAGGAAGAGTATGCCCAAGAAAGTTATACTAAGCGAGATTATGAGCACCACAATTATACTATGCAAAATTATTTGCTACAAAGTTATACTAAGCATGATTATTTGCCACAAAGTAATACTGAGCAAGATTACGTGCAGCAAAGTTGTACTAAGCAAAGTTGTACCAAGCAACAAAGTTATACTAAGCAAGATAATTTGCAACAAAATAATACTAAACAAAATAACGTGCAACAAAATAATATTAAGCAAGATTGCGTTACACTAATAGTTACACTAATCAAAGATACGTGCAACAAAGCGTCGCTAAAGAATTCTAGCCCATAAATCTCGCCGAAAGTAACAGCGTCTGCGTCAAGTTCGTCGTCGTCACCGCGCTTATCTCATCGTTAAAGGTGCTTCCACTGTCTGGTGGACTTAAAGCGGGCAGCGATTGACCTAATTAAGAGGCCGCAGCGCAGTGGCTTCTACCGAGTACGAAGACCGTCAACTAAATAAACTCTAACGACTCCGATAACGTTAGGCGTTAAAACATTGTCGTCTACCGTCGCACAAGCGCATTCCCGCGCAACGTCAAACGCGCAACAAAAATCCTCTCTTCATTGACTTCAAATCAACAGTCAGTCTCAATCTAAATTCACCTAACCCATTAATACCGTAAACGAAGAATCGTCGGAACCGAGCCGAAGGAAGACCGACAGGCATCCAGGACGGCAGTGCGAGAAGCCGGTCCCGTTGGCAGAGTCGCGTTAATCGATAGTAATCGTGCATAATGCAGGTTGCGGGGCCATCGTAATGCTCCGATTCAAGTGGCTCCTGACACCGCGCGGGCAGCCCCGGTGACGTGCTTTTCCTGCCTTTACGACAGGGCCGATTCGCGCTTGGCACGTTCCCCTGTTCCCCGGGCTCGGCTCGTAAACCTGGCGCGTTTAGACGCCACGCCGGAATTACACGGCCGGCGGGGGTTACGGGCGCCAAACACGCGAGCCGGCCGCACGGATTCCTGGAATCGCGGTTGCATAATGTATCTCGACGTCGAGGGGTCGATCATCCGGCGCGAACGTCTGCCCGTCCAATGGGTTGTCGATCGTTCCACGATCTGAGGTAAGGGACACAGCGCCAGCCGATTCTATGCTCTTGGTAACCGGCTGAGCCCGTTGGTGAACAGCGCGCTCTATTATTCAAGCTACGACCGAGCCGGGACAACCTGCCAGTCGCGGGGACCATTCGCGACCCTGCCGACGGGCTCCTCGTCGACGCAGTTAGCCGTGTCAGCGACTGCTTATTCTTTCAAGAAATCGGCGGCGGATCGCATGACGCTGCTGTCGGCCAATTCGTCGCAGGCTCTTGGGTCCGCGTTGCCTCTCGAGGCTCCATTTTCTGGCGGCGGATAAACCCCAGATGGCGGCTTGAAGTTATGCGAGTACTCGATGGAATTTTTAACTCTGAAACTGCCGAGTCGAAATGACTGGTTTTTGATCTTTTTTACAGTTTCCTTTATTTAAGTATATATGGTGTCAGAAAAATGTCTCGTAATTTGGAGGTGGAGGTCCGTCAGGTCATTCGAAGCAACTTTCTCCTTTGCGAAAATGCGATGCGCGGCTTCGTTTGCGAGATATCGACGAAAAACTTACGGCGCCACGCCCTCCTCTCTCCTTCGCCTTCGCTCCTCCCTCACTCCGCCTTCGCTCAGAATTCACTTCACCCTCGCCCCGCTTTCGCTCCGCCCTCACCTCGTTCGCGCGCCATCCGCGCTCCGCCCTTGATCCGTCCACGCTCCGTCTAAGCTCCGCCCTCGCTCCGCCTTCGGCCCGCCCTCGCTCTCTGATTGAACCACGTTTTATGCCAATAACTCGTCAGCCAGGCCGAGCAGAACATTTTCGTAAAGGAAAAAGTTGCTTCAAATGACCTGGGGAACTCCTCGCTTCCAAATTGCGAGCCGTATGACTCGATTCGAAGGCAATTCGAAGGCCACACGCGACAATAAATTACATAGGCGTATTACTATCACAGAAAGATACACATCAATCCAAAATTTGGCATTTCTAGGAGAAATTACTGTACCGTCGCGCGAATAAAAGTGCTGGTTTTTTTAGGGCGTCGTCGTCGTCGTTTGGCAAGTGGACCGGAACTAGTTTCAGGGAGAGCGTCTATGAGTATCCGTATACATAGTCGGGGAAGTTCGCAGTTCCTCCGGAAATTAGTGAAACTCGTTTACACCGCAAGACAGGTAGTTCGGTGGGCGGCAACGGCGGCGGCGTCGTTATAACGACGAACTCAGCGTCACGGCGTTACACGGTGGTGTGCATGGACGTGACGGTGAAGGGTAGCGAGGGGTTTCTGGAGTGACGGAGGACCGTTTCTGATGGGTCAAGACACCCGCGGCCTCCGTATATTGCTAACAAGGCGCATTTCTGTCTGCACGGAACCGCAACTACGAAGGAGCATCGCGGTCTACGGCTGCAGTTCGCGTTGCAGTTGCCGGCGCGGCGGTGCATGGAACACGGACGGCCCTGTCGCGAAACTGCAGACCTTTGCATCGGGAGTGGACGCGATTTCCGTGCCGGGATCAATGCAGCGCCGCCGCTTCAAAGCCAGAAGATTTATTAGCCAATTTATGTCGAACCGGGGACCGATGTCGCCGCGAGCCAGAACGAATCCCGAGAACGTAATTATCGTTTTACCCCGGGCCGAAGATGGATCGCGCGGGAATACCTCGCCGCGATTAGGAGGGCTATTAGAGGACCTTTATTGAAAATTAAGTCTCCGCCGATCTCGGATTCCTTTCCTACAAGAATTCGCGGAAACAGCTCCGAGGGCCGGACAGTGATTCACTTCTCTCGTGGATCCTCTCGTTCCTGCCCGGTCATCGGAGCTATCGTCTTTAGAATTTGGTGGCGCGTAGTCCAGGCGAAATTAGGGACAGTTTAAGTCATCGTTTCAGCGATTTCGAGTCGGTTTGCAAGGTGCGAGGCTTCGAAGTCGAAAACAGATCGCGGTCCACATGAACTTTGATAATTTTTCTCAGGCACTTAGAGTCTTCCTGCATGGTCCCAACTTTTTTGTAAGACAGTTCTAAGTGTGAAATATAGAAAAATAATTTTTCCAACAACACTGCTTTGACGGCGCTTTGAAAAGTTGCTCTGTCCGCAAAATACGAAGCTTCAAATCGAAAGCAGATCGCGGTTCATATGAATTTTGATCATCTTTCTCAGACACTTACAGTCCTCCTGCTTGGTCCAAACTTTTTTCTAAGACACTTGTAATTGTGAAACATGGACAAATAGTTTTTCAACAACATCTCTGCATTTTGGAAGTGCTTTTAAAAATTGTTCAGGAAGGCAACGTCAGCCAAAAAATACGATAACGCCGATATTTAAACGGCACCGACTTCGTATATTCTCTTTCAGTTCCGCTGAAAACCCGCCAGCCGCTGAACGCAAAGATCATTGAGCTCGAATCTCTCCAATCAAGGTAAGTCGAAGCACCGGGCTCGGCGTTCCAAACGACCACACTGTTGAACGCCGTGGAGGCACGGTGCCCGCGCAAAGGTTAACGCTCGTGGAAAAAGCAACAGACTCGGCTAATCTGGCGGAAGCCAACCTGATCGTGGAAGTTACGTGGATCGGCGGTGTTCCAGAAACTGTGGCGCGCTGTTCGCGAATAATTGAGCCCAATCCTCTGGGAATTGGGGAGGGCCCGTAAAGGCGACGCGAAGACGCGCGCGTGCAGTCAGCGAGACGGCCGGTTAACTGGAACATAGATTCCGTTACCGTCGATTCCGGGGCTTCCCTCGACACATTTGAAACCCAATCCAATTTCATATCGAGCGGCGTCTCCGGTTCGACGACCTTTTTTCTCCCGCCGATATCGCTTTGTCAGACACGGTCGCGCAATTAATCCTCGGACACATGGCGGTCGCCGGGTCCGTTTGGACCCAGGGATGCAAACGTTGCGTCTAAATTCGAATTTTGTGGCAAGATGTAATTATTAAGCCTTTTCACGTAAACGGTGTCTATGGGACGCCGTTGGAGAAATTGTTATTTAATTTTTTTGCGTGGGGTTTATGTTGTTAGATTGGTTTATATTTAAGGAGTCGTTGAAAATGTCAGCCTGTACGAGGAAGAAGGACAAAATTAGAAATAATATAAGGCATAATTTGCACCGTAATGCATAATTTATTAGCTAGTAGACAATTAAACGTGTGGCTTATTATACGGTAGGATCTTTTTTATCATTTGTTCATTTCGGAGACAGCTGCATGGCGTAGTAAATTTATATCACAGTTTTCTAATTATTTTGTTCTTTGAGAATAAATAATTTTTACAGAATTTAGTGTACTTAGCATGATGCAGGGGCGGAGCTAGGGCGGAACGAAGGCGAAGTGAAGGCGGAACAAAGGCGAAGTGAAGGCGGAGCGAAGGCGGAGTGGGGTGATGCGAGGGCGGAGCGAAGGCTGAGTGGGGTGGTGCGAGGGCGGAACGAAGGTGGAGTGGGGCGGTGTAGAGGCGGAGCAGGACAGAGTGGGACGGAGCGATAGCGTAGTGGGGCGAAGCGATGACGTAACAAGACGGAACGAGGGCGGAGCGAAAACGAGCGAAGACGTGGCGCCATAAGCTTTTCGTTAATAACTCGTAAACAAAGCCGCGGATTGCCTTTTCGCCAAGGAATCACTCTCGCCAAGGACCTCAGGAATCACTCTCCTCCAAGCATTAACATAATTTGGGCCACCCTGTAGAAGCAAGCGAAGAAACAATCCGCTTTAACTAGCAAACCAGCACATGTTTGTTGCCCTAGCAAATCAGCACATTAATTTGCTCTAATATTGGAAAATTTATTCCATTTTCAAAAATGTTCTATGTACGTTCCCCGCGAGTCTATACATCTGAAAATCCGCGAAGCTTCTCAACAATAAGATTGAATGGAACGACGACGCCCACGTTGCTTCCCACAGCGAACGCAGCCGGTAAGAATCCCGGTAACCCGGATTTGCGTATCCTCGAGAGAGAATCCACCGTTTTCCATCGGTGTCGTCGCGATTTACGATCAGGAACTGGGCGAAGAATCGCGCATAAACATTGCGCGCGCGTCGAGATCTTCTCACGTGTCGGCGATCAGTATTGTTCGTGCCGCGTAGTGGGAGAGGGGGCGGAGGGGAAAGGAGATTTAACAGTTCATCCGATAATCAAAACGGAAACGCGTCGCTAATTAGTCGGGCGAGCAGTCCGGCGGAGAAATTAAGAGGAACTAATTAGCACTAGGGGGGAATTAAATCATGGTAAAATAATCCAATCCGAAGTTATAATTTCACCTTTCGCGAAACTTTCCTATCCGTGAATTTAAAAACTCTCGAACCGGGCCAACCAAACAAAGGGAAAACCCCGACACAACTCGGATTGGCTAATTAATTACGTCAATCATCCTCGAGTATTATTACGAATGGTTCCTTTCTTTCTTTCGCACCTGTGACGCTTAGGATCCGGGCCGGTGATTTCAGATGCGTTTTGATTAGGTGAAACGGGGATACGGTAATTTCTCTCGGAACGTCGTGAAAACAAGAATTACAGTTACAAATTCCGCTCGGGACGTTTCGCGAGTCTCCACTCTCCCACATAAACAGAGCGTGTCAAAAATTTTGTTAGCCCTTGGAAAAAATCGATTCCTTAGGCGATTCGAAGCAACTTTCTCCTTTACAAAAATTTTCTCCGACGCTTCGTTCACGAGTTATCGACGAAAAACGCTGGCCCCGCCCTCGCGTAGCGCAGGCTCCGCCCCCGCGGCAGCGTATTGGCAGCGGCGGTACGCGTCGCTACTACCCGCGCTCCAATTGGTCAGCATTTTTCGTTAATAACTCGTAAACGTGGCCTCGGAGAAAGCTTTCGCAAAGGAAAAAGTTGCTTCAAATTGTCTCAAAAGTTGCTTCTGTGCCTCCCTCTCTGTGTATATTTCTGTCTCTTCGGCTTGTATTCTGGCAACGCCGCCGCATTGTCGACGCCGCCTCGCCGGGAGACTCTTACCGAGCACTTCGCGTTAATCTGCCGTCTGCGAGGACGCTCGCAAACGAGCGAACTCCGCGCGAGACTCGACGCTCGCGAATCTCCGACAATTTTTCCAATGGAAACGCGCGAGCGGAGATCCGTTGACGGGGAGGGGGGAACTCGTCCACGGTACTCGGGGACGCAATTTAACGTCGGCAAGTTTAAGAATCGCCGCGATTAACGAAACTCGTTTAGAGCGCGCGGACGAGCGACGCCGCGCGCGGGGATTAAAATTAAGATTTCCAATTTCCACGGGATTCCCTCGAGACGGCCCGATTGTTTCGAGTGTTAGCACCGACAATATCTGCGTTAATCTTTCCCTCGTCCCGGGGAAATAGAAGAAGCCGCAATTACGCCGAGCNCGCGCGTCGAGATCTTCTCACGTGTCGGCGATCAGTATTGTTCGTGCCGCGTAGTGGGAGAGGGGGCGGAGGGGAAAGGAGATTTAACAGTTCATCCGATAATCAAAACGGAAACGCGTCGCTAATTAGTCGGGCGAGCAGTCCGGCGGAGAAATTAAGAGGAACTAATTAGCACTAGGGGGGAATTAAATCATGGTAAAATAATCCAATCCGAAGTTATAATTTCACCTTTCGCGAAACTTTCCTATCCGTGAATTTAAAAACTCTCGAACCGGGCCAACCAAACAAAGGGAAAACCCCGACACAACTCGGATTGGCTAATTAATTACGTCAATCATCCTCGAGTATTATTACGAATGGTTCCTTTCTTTCTTTCGCACCTGTGACGCTTAGGATCCGGGCCGGTGATTTCAGATGCGTTTTGATTAGGTGAAACGGGGATACGGTAATTTCTCTCGGAACGTCGTGAAAACAAGAATTACAGTTACAAATTCCGCTCGGGACGTTTCGCGAGTCTCCACTCTCCCACATAAACAGAGCGTGTCAAAAATTTTGTTAGCCCTTGGAAAAAATCGATTCCTTAGGCGATTCGAAGCAACTTTCTCCTTTACAAAAATTTTCTCCGACGCTTCGTTCACGAGTTATCGACGAAAAACGCTGGCCCCGCCCTCGCGTAGCGCAGGCTCCGCCCCCGCGGCAGCGTATTGGCAGCGGCGGTACGCGTCGCTACTACCCGCGCTCCAATTGGTCAGCATTTTTCGTTAATAACTCGTAAACGTGGCCTCGGAGAAAGCTTTCGCAAAGGAAAAAGTTGCTTCAAATTGTCTCAAAAGTTGCTTCTGTGCCTCCCTCTCTGTGTATATTTCTGTCTCTTCGGCTTGTATTCTGGCAACGCCGCCGCATTGTCGACGCCGCCTCGCCGGGAGACTCTTACCGAGCACTTCGCGTTAATCTGCCGTCTGCGAGGACGCTCGCAAACGAGCGAACTCCGCGCGAGACTCGACGCTCGCGAATCTCCGACAATTTTTCCAATGGAAACGCGCGAGCGGAGATCCGTTGACGGGGAGGGGGGAACTCGTCCACGGTACTCGGGGACGCAATTTAACGTCGGCAAGTTTAAGAATCGCCGCGATTAACGAAACTCGTTTAGAGCGCGCGGACGAGCGACGCCGCGCGCGGGGATTAAAATTAAGATTTCCAATTTCCACGGGATTCCCTCGAGACGGCCCGATTGTTTCGAGTGTTAGCACCGACAATATCTGCGTTAATCTTTCCCTCGTCCCGGGGAAATAGAAGAAGCCGCAATTACGCCGAGCTCTCTCTCTCTCTCTTTCTCTCTCTCTCTCTCTCTCTCTCTGTGTGCTTTCCAGGTGCGAGCCGGCATTATACTCCCGCCGGAGTGTCGCGAATCTTTCCAGAGGCGGTTAATTACGTATTTAACAATTGCATTTAATGCGCCGCGCTGGAAACGCGTGCCAATTATCAAGCTTGCCCTCGATTCGCTGCGCGAAGAAAATTGATTCCGGTTTAATAATTGCGGAAACTAGAAAAATAAATTAATAACTCGATAATAATAATAATAATAATAATTAATAATTTAGTAACTCGATAATTAAACAACTCGACAATTTCGTGACTTGAACATTCAATAACTGTATAATTTATTAACATCGTCGTGTTTCAGTTGATTCACCCAAACGAACAAAACTGGCAACGCTGCGGCGATAGTTTTTCTCGCGTTAAACGCGCGCGATTCAGTGGCCGTTGGTGGAAATTAGTTGCGGTGTGGCCCTGGGATACGTGGTGCTCGGCCACAGGAGATCGTCCGCGATTCGAGTCGCAATTTTGCCCGGGCTTCGGGCTTCGGGCTTCGAGTTTCCGTTCGCGCGTTAATTTATATTTTCGAGTTTCCCAACTACCGGCGCGCACGAAAGTATTCGTGAATTTCGTAGGCTTCTGTGAAGAGCCGCTTTTTCGAACGACGTCGCTGCTCGTACCGGGATCCTGGGATCACGCGAATGTGGTCAACGATTTTATGGTCTAGCGAACTACCGAACTCGGCACAAATTGAGCAATGATGCGAGCGATAATGTCTGAATTGATTTTCTGACGCGATTGATGCGTCGAAGTTTCACCGAATTTATATACGTGCGAACTTTGATTTTAGTTTCTCTGGGTCTGGATTGACTATGCTGTTTTTGTTATTGATCATTTTTCTAGACTTTATTGTTATTAATAAGTTTGACTATCTCTTTGTTTTTAGTATGATTTGTGGACTACACTGTGCTTAATGTGGTTACTGGACTTCTTTGGGCTTAGTGAGGTCGTTAGACCTCTTTATGCTTAATAAGGTCATTAGACCTCTCTATCCTGATTAAGGTCATTAGACCTCTTTATCCTGATTAAGCTCACTACATTTCTTTGTCCTGAAAAAGGGCTATAGATTTATTTGTCCTCGATAAGGTCACCAGACCTTTTTGTACTTAATAAGGTAACTAGACTGCTTTGTCATGAATTAGGTCACTAGATTTGTTTGTCCTTATTATATCCAGTGTCCTTATTATCCTCAATCAGGTCACTATATTTCTTTTATCCTGAACAAGGTCTCCAGATTTATAAGTCCTAAATAAGGTCACTGGATTTATTTGTCCTTATTAAGGACACTAGACCACTTTATCCTCAATTAGGTCACTATATTTCTTTTGTTCTGAACAAGGTCTCTAGAATTCATTAGTCCTCAATAAGGTCAACAGACTTCTTTGTCCTTAATAAGGTAACTAGACTTCTTTATCGTGAATAAGGTCACTAAATTTATTCGTCATGTATAAGTTTACTAGATTTATTTCTCCAAAATAAGATCACTAGATTTATTTCTCCAAAATAAGATCACAAGATTTACTTGTCCTCAATAAGGTTACTAGACCTCTTTGTCTTCAATAGGGTTACTAGAATTATTTGTGCTTAATAAGATCAATGGGCCTCTTTGTCCTTAATAAGGTCACTAGATCTCTTGGTCCTCAATAAGGTCACTAGACCTTTTTATCCTCAATAACGTCACTACGCTTCTTTCTCCTTAATAATGTCACTAGAATCCCTTGCCACTATTAATTTTCCAAGACGTCCACCTCCTTAATAATTTCTCCAGACTTCCTCGACCTTAATAATTCCACTATACTTCCTTCTCCTCACTCATTTTACTAGATTTCTCCGTCCCGAATAATCTCACTAGTCTCTTCTGCTTTCAATAACTCCTCCTTGTCCTTAATAATTTCATCGGACTTCCTTGTTCACGATAACATCCCTGTATGACCCCGCCCCTAATAATTCCTCCAGACACTTTCCTCTTCAACAATTTCCCTAGATTCCCTGGTCGATAATAATCTCCCTAGCAACAACTATCCCTCTTAAAACCACACAATTTGATCTCGAAAATCGATTTTCGTCTGCTGGAGATCTCGACGCATCGAAACAAAATAAATTTCCGCGACCAGCAGAGTCGCGTTTAAAAAGCGAAAAACGTCTCGTTAGGTAACACGGGTGAAGAAAAAAGAAACACGGATCTCTTCGCAGCACATAGGCAATCTGCTGTATTATCTCGCGCGGTGTCCGGCTCGCCTCTGTTGCGAAACGAAACGAAAAGGTAGCAGCGTACGGCTGATTATTTTTCTTCGCGGCAACGTTCCCGCGGAATATCTTTTAAATATCAGCCATTAGAGAATTAGCCGGGCCACGCGGGTTCCGCATAATAATACCGCGTTATCCATTAACGCAACGAACGGCGGCGGGCCGGCACCCTGCTGAAATAATGATATCGGTGGCCGGCCAATAATTAGAGCAGGAAAACGACGGGAAGATTATCCGGGCCGGAAGCCACGTATTGCTTACTGTTTTCCCGCCGGGAGTTTTTCTTTAATTTGCCGCCCATGCTTTTCTTATACCCGCTCGCTTTCGCGGGATATCCGATCCTCTTAGGCAGCTCTCTCTCTCTCTCTCTCTCTCTCTCTCTCTCCTCTCTTTCTCTGTGCGTGTCTATTCGCCGCCATTTTTCCAAAGATGCTCGCAATTAATAATTCAATCTTATTATCCCCCCGGCCAGAGTTGAACGCGCGGCGAAGTCCCGCCGACGTTGGCGACCGATAAAATCGATTAGGATTACTTGATATTTCAGCGGCTGTAACTTCCGCGGCGACTGTAATTAATAAAAACGACGTCGCGGTCGGCTGATCCCTATCCCCGGCCGAACTTCTTCCGAAACTTTAATGGCTTCCGTAGATTGAAAATTCTTTGACCGGCCGTCCGACGGCGAACAGCCGTCGGAACGGGCTCCCGCCGGCGGACGCTGAAAAACCACGCGGGCGAGAAACGAGCTGTTTGTTTCTTCCGGGCCGCGGGAAATACGCGGGAAAAATTGCCGTCGCGACGGATAACCTCGCGGGCTGAATGAAAATTCCTGCCGCGCGACGCGTTCGCTTCGTAATTAGTTCTTGGAAACGAACTTCTAACGCGGTCTCGGCTCTTAGAAAAAAAGTATAAAAATGTGATAAAAATGTTCGTAGGAAGCTGTAGTTCCGTTTAGATCGAGATTACGTAAGTCGGATCTAACGCAGACCTAACTAGAACCTAATTCAGATCTAATTCAGACCTAAGAAGGGCCTAAGTCAGACCCAACTAAGAACTAAGTAAGGCCTAACTCATACCTAATTAGGACCTAAATCAGACTTAATTCAGGACTAACTGGGACCTAACTCTGACCTAATTGAGATCAAATTAGCATGTATCTCAGATCTAATTCAGACTTAACTAGGACCCAAATTAAACCTAATACAGATTTGATTCAGACCTAATTCAAATATAATTCAGACCTAATTAGGACTTAATTCAGATCTAATTTAGACCTAATTAGAACTTAAATTAGACCTAATTCAGAACTAACTAGGACCCAAATCAACCTAATTCAGACCTAAGATCCAACACAGACCTAACTAGGACCTAATTAGGATCTAAATCAGACCTAATTCGAACCTAACTGGAACTTAACTCAAACCTAATTGAAACCTAACTAGGACCACAACTCGTGAGAACAGCTATAGTTATTGAACCACGGAAAGTTCTTCGTAACGTTGTAATAGACACGTCAGGTTGGAAAAAGAAGAGGAAGGAGAAGCGTGTAATAATAAACGTTGCGCGATACCACGATGAGATGCTAATTGTATCGGATTTGATCGTACGGCACGGCGTATTGCATGAGCTCGTCTTATCGACACGGATCGCAAGGCCCGCAGGTGCGCACGACGATCGCCGCGCGAAATAACAGCAATTACACGCTCTGAATCATCGGCGACGACAGTGGTTCCGCGGTTAATCGTGATCCGGCCGGTGGAAACGTCTAATCACCGTTGTTCCACCATCGGTGTATCGGCCGTTTATTTACGAACGATTTTCCTCGATTTTCCGCGACGCAGAAGATCCGCGATGACTCTTTCGACGTGCTCGGCAGATTTATCTCGGAAACGGCGCTATTGTGCAGCCAAGATTGAAAATAGTCGTCGCTGAGACGCATCGTTGTTGTATCTGCAGATTTTTAAATTGAAAGGAAACTGCAGCGGCGAGGTGAAAATCGTTTCGTAGCCTGCCAGTCGCCGTGGGAAAATGAACAATGCGAAATTTAGATAACAATGGCAATAATAGTAACAATTTATTCAGAAAAAAACATTGTAAGAATTTACAATGTGACGACTTGTCTTGAGCAACGACAACGATGCAAACTCTGTTGAACGATGACAAGGACATAGCTACAAGTTCTCTTGAACAACGACAACGACATCGCTACAACTTCTCTTGGAACAACGACAACGACAAAACTTCACTGAACAACGACGACGCAACTTCTCTTGAACAATGACAACGACAACGCAACAATTTGTCTTGAAAATAACGACACAACTTCTCTTGAACAACGACAACGACACAACTTCTCTAGAACAACGACAGCTACAATTTCTTTTGAATAACGACACAACTTCTTTTGGAACAACGACACAACTTCTCTTGAACAACGACAGCGACAATTTCTTTTGAATAACGACACAACTTCTCTTGAACAACGACATCGACAATGCAACAATTTGTCGTGAATAACGTCACAACTTCTCGTGAACAACGACAATGCTACAACTTCTCTTGTACAACTATAACGTTACAACTTCTCTCGAACAACGACAACGCTACAACATTTCTTGAACAACGCTGATAATAACAACATATCTTCTCTTGAACAATCACAACAATAACAACACAATGTCTCTTGTACAACGATAACGTTACCATTTCTCTTGATTAACAACGACACTAACAACACTACAACCACGATAACGACATCGTTTCAACTTTTCTTGAACAACGTCAACGTGCGACATTACCCAGTCACAGCTCTGCTCCGAAAGCCTCGACTTGTCCGTTCGAATCTTGCACCCTTCAAATCTGCTCCTTTATTCCTTCTTTCTCTTCCCTGCCTTATCTTATCTCCTCTCTCTGTCTCTCTATTTCATACACTTTGACTCACAGTATCTCACTCGCAGTCTCATTCTTCCTCATTTTCTCCTTCTCCTCCTCCTCACTCTCTCTCTCTCCCTCTCTCTCTCTCTCTCTCTCTCTCTCTCTCTCTCTCTCTCTCTCCCGTCTCACTCGCCCTCTATCTCTCGACTACGCCAGAGATTGAGGAACCTAAGCAGTAATCTCAGGTTACTCGAAGCCGTCCACGCAGAGCCAAACACTCTCCAGACATCCGTGTGTCCCATTCATTCAGCAATTTACTACGCCCGCTCTTGATAACTCCGCCTTCCATACCCGTGGAAAATCCTACATTACAAACGCACGTGGGCCATAAAACAAAATCCACAAAAAAGAAAATAAATCAAGAAAGAATCCAAACAAAATACCCAGAATCCCTAAGCGAAATTATCGCCTCGAAAGCGCAAAATCCGCGGTGATTAAATCGAAGCAGAGAACTGATACTTGTTTCACGACGGAGCCCCGCGTCAGGAATGCAAATTATCGGGGCATTCGTTGTCGCGTTCTCGTTCCGTCGTCGCGACGATCGACGAATAATAAGCTGCAACATTAACGGACCGTATTAACGAGCGTATCGTCCGTGCATATCCGTCGTCGGCGCTGTTTCTGTTCCCGCGGAAATAAAACCGCGTCTCCGTGCTTATTTAATACAATACGAGAGGCCGCCGGCTGTTAATTTCCTATCGCGATGAGTCCATGGATTTACGAGGATAATACGTTCCGCGGCTCGATTCGGGGGGGGGGGGG
>NW_022890534.1:1046538-1070414 GCF_011865705.1 Megalopta genalis | reverse complement strand
GGGGGGGGGGGGGGGGGGGGAAGCGCCACGAAATAATCGGCGCGCCGATCAACGGTGCCAGAGCATGAATTCCTCTGTATAGGTCAGCCTGACATTATCCGCGACAATCAGGGACGCCGCGCGCGCGCGTCGCGCGTTTCGCAAGCGTTTACGAGCGGGACGCGGGCCGCGCGCTCAAATTGATTTCGTAAATGCCCCCGCGGAACGCGTTTCTCTCGAGGACCCGTTCTGTCTCAATATTAAAGGTCAACGGCTCGGAACACAATTGTCCCGGCCGGCATGCGAAAAATCCAATTTCGACTGCATTAACCTCCGCCGAAACGCGGATCCGCGGGCTCGCGTTGATTCGCGGGAAACGAGCACCGAATTAGGAGGCCCGCGTTGTTCGCCGGAAATATTTCGTCGTGTCGTGAATCGTTTCTTTATCGGACGTTTATCTCGTTTTTCTGTGTTAATCTTTTTTTCTTATTTTTCTTTTGTTGCGAAACCTTTTCTGTTTAGCGACGGCAAAAACGTCTCGGTGATTCATAGTTTATTTATAAATACCTAGTTATTTATAAATACAATAAATTCTTTCTAATTGTCGTAATCGGACAACTTTTGTCAATTTTGACAAATTCGAGAAAATGGACGATTCGGGAAGAGAATTTAAATTTAATTTAGAACAATTTTAATTTAATAAGTAGCAGCATTGTGGCTCGTTTTTTACAGTTGTTAGCAACGGATAAGTATAAAAAGGAGCCGCAAGGCTCGATTGATCGTATCACCTTTTCCCAAATTGTCCATTCTTGCGTCGAAGCCGAGCATTTTTTTAGGAAAATTTACTGCAGACCGCGGTTTTCATGCATTTATAGCAGACTCTAGCATTTGCAATTTGACCTAGCAAAAATATTAACAAACTTCCCAAATGCCAATCCATTATAATCGCTCTATTAGAATCATTATCATTAGAAAATCATTTTTAAAAAATTATTAAACAAAAGAAACAGCGTTCTATTGGGCTTCTGTTCGCTGCGATCACTGCAGACAGTTTCTATTTTACAAAATACTCGGCGATCTACTCACAAATCGATGCAAAAACTATACCGTTTGAAAGATCGTCAATTTCTGCACGTCTGTACGTCGCCGTTTTGCGCTTTATTTGTTCGCTTTCGTCGCAAATCCGCGAAAAGTCGCGGTCAAATCGCGACCTAATCTGGCACTAATAAATTCGATCGCTTCCTGCGGGAGGATCTCCGCGATTTAAACAACTTAAGAACCATATAATCGATTTAAAAACCAATTTCAATATCATATAATCGAGAATTTCGATCAGAAAATCCTGAGACTCGTCGAAGATAAGGAAAAACGAACGTTCGCTCGTGTTCGCTCGGAATCGCGCGAGCAATCAAGGTCCCGGCATTGTTCCCGCGGCGGCCGGAGGCCCAGGGAAAGCGTGCGAAATTATTAACAATTTCCTGCAATTACCGCGAACGCGGAGGAGCCGAGCCAGCCGGATTCCCATTAAACGCGGCGGCAGACGTTTCTACAACAGAATTCGATGGAACCGGCGAGCAAGCGAGCGAGCGTGGGTCTGGACCACCGGTCCCGAGCACGTTGCACCGCTTCCCCCCACCCCCCTCCAGCGTCGATCAAGCAATCCGGCGTTAATAGGAGCCCGGTACAAGTGAAAACACTTACAGGATACAAACCGCGATTTCCGGCGCGCCGGCAATCCCGATCTGACACTGAGTTTGTGTCGCGTGGTGTCTGATGTTTGAACGGGCCTCTCGGGTTTAATCGAATTCCCCGCGGTGAAGCTTCGCTCGAACGACGCCGAAACAAAAGACGGATGGATTGTTTTCGGATGCGGCTGCGAAAGCGATCCGACGATCCGCGCGATCGCGGAACGACATTTCGCGGAGCCGCGGCGTGAAACGCTGGCGAAACACGACGAATCGAGCGGCGAAAGACAATTTTACGATTTTTGTTACAGTTATTGTTAGTAGTAATTGTTGGTAGTTGATTAATAATTGATTGATAATTGCTGATAACTAATTCGCGGTTTCTCGGAACGTTATGTCCAATGCGACGGAACAACGAACGGTCCCCGAGGGCCCGCGGCGAAATATCGGACGCAATCCGACTCGATTGATCCACGTTAATGGAGGCTTTTAGCGGCCGCGTATACAATTCGCTGTAAATATAAACGCGCCGCGCATTTGCGACGCGACGCGGAGCTGGTTCCAGATTTGTGAAACAGTCGCCGCGCGGAGAATTCTTCCTAATTGACGCTTTAATTATAGTTATAATACATATATAACAATAATACTATAAAATAATATATAATACTATATACTATAATATATTATATTATATTATATTGCATTGTATTGTATTGTATTGTATTGTATTGTATTGTATCTGTCTCTTATACACATCTAGATGTGTATAAGAGACAGATACAATACAATACAATACCTGTCTCTTATACACATCTAGATGTGTATAAGAGACAGATACAATACAATACAATACCTGTCTCTTATACACATCTAGATGTGTATAAGAGACAGATACAATACAATACAATACCTGTCTCTTATACACATCTAGATGTGTATAAGAGACAGATACAATACAATACAATACCTGTCTCTTATACACATCTAGATGTGTATAAGAGACAGATACAATACAATACAATACCTGTCTCTTATACACATCTAGATGTGTATAAGAGACAGATACAATACAATACAATACCTGTCTCTTATACACATCTAGATGTGTATAAGAGACAGGTATTGTATTGTATTGTATTGTATTATATTGTATTATATTATATTATACTATATTATGTGTTATATACTATATACCATAATATATAATATATATAATAGTTATAGTACTTTATGTATATGTATAGTATGATATATTTAATAGTCGCAAGACTCGAATAATCGTTTCTGCTCTCCCCAAATTATCCATTTTTGAGTACAATCTGAGCGTCACTTAGAGAGGACTTAGATAAGAAATCGTTACCTGCTCCCATCGCTCGAATTTCCTCGAATTTTCTTGAATTTTCTTACTTTCTTGTCCGGTCTTACCTGAAACGAAAGAAAATTAACATCAGTCGACGTTAAAATAGAATCCGACACATAATATGAATCGTGTTCGGTCGTTCATTGTGATACAGTTTCGTACACGTTCCGCATTGTATATCCCGTCAAGATACTTTCTGAAATATCTGGCTTTCTTACGCGTTTTGCGCAGGAATATATAATGCAGTATCTTGATGGAAAAATGTTGCGTTTATTTCTTTCGTCGCGAAAGAATACGCGAGGAAGATATTTCCATGGAAAATGCTGCTGAAAATGTGAAACTGTTGGGGAATTCGGAGGAATAGTTTGATCGTGCGGTTTACGGAATATTTTATTTTGTATTTAATTAGCTGATAACGAATCTCTTGCTTTGTAATTTATTTGTTGTCGGCGCATATACATTTACATAGATACTCGAGTGACTGTAGGTAAATTTAGAGAAAGTAGAAATAAAGAATTCTTTATTTTATGCGCAGAATGATTCCTGAGCCGATTTCGAACAATTTTCTCCTTTGCGAAAATTCTCTCCGCGGCTTCGTTAACGAGTTATCATCGAAAATCCGCGGACCAATCGAAGAACCGGTATATCCGGCGCCCCGCCCGCGCTACAGTCAGCGCGGCGCTGCATCGGCCGCGAGGGCGGGGCGCCGGCCACACTCACCGTTTCATTGGTCCGCGGATTTTCGTTGATAACTCGTTAACGGAGCCTCGAAGAAGATTTCCGCAAAGGAAAAAGTTGCTCGAAATGATCTCGGGAATCGCCTCGACGACTTATAATTTTCCGGGCGCTGTTCTCGCTACGAATATTTACTATAATTCCGTGATTCCATTTTATTCAGGTTCCAGCTTTCACTGTATTCATATCCCACACTATTTGCCACGAATTCCCACGATTCCCAACTGTGTCATCTCCTAGAAGGAGATTTCAGACGTTCCGAGATCAGCAATTTCGCGCGCAACCCCTACGGATTCCCGTTTAAATATTTATGATTTCTCGGGGCGCGGCGATAGAGGGACATAGCACGAGCAGAGTCGCCGCAGGAAAAACAGAGGCCGGGCGGGGGGCATCGGGCGTAATTTTCCCCCGTGTCTTTCCCGGACAGATAAGAAGATGGAAATCGTGGGGAGGGTGGCCCCGCGAACAGCCGTTTAATCTGCGATCTACGGATTGGCTCCGCCTGGCAATAGTTTCACACTTTACGGGGCTTTGGTATGCAAATGCGGCCGAAGAAACATGTGCAATATCTCGAAGGCTGGCCACCTGCCAGGTCTTATCCGTTCGTAGCGGCTCCGTTGCGGCTTCCAGCTACCAGGATACGACCTACGCCTCCGACTTGTTACCTACTGCAACGGCGGATCGGATTTCGAGTTAAGCTGAACACGCGAAAGCGCTTCCAGGCCGAGTCGTTTCGCTCGCAGCCGCGGAACCGTCGCGCCGAAATCCGCCGCGGAAATCTCGGCGGAGAGGGGGGGGGGGGCCACCCGCTCCACACGGATCCACCGAATGCCCTATCTTCATCTCACCAGGGATTCGATCTGTCGGTCGCGACGAGAATTTCGAACGCTTGTACCTGTCGCCCCTGCCTGCGCGATCTTTATGTGTGCGAAGGAGGGCGGGAGGGCAGGAGGAGGTTGGTTGGTCGCTTTATGGTGAATGCGAGCCGTAGAAAATAATTTTCGTTACTATTTTATTTTTCATTATTTTATTTATTTTATTATTTTATTATTCGCTAATTGTAACCGACCTAACATCTGAACTTTTAATTCATACATATCTTTCAGGCACGAGACTTGTCGGTCTGTAGTAAGTTTTCCAAAATTAACGTTCAGATTGTGCACAAAAATGGGGAATTTGGAAAGAAGAGATATAATTATTCGAGCCCCATCTGGACCTAGCCTAGACCTAATCTAGACCTAGCCTAGATTTAATCTGCACCTAACCTAAACCTAGCCTAGACCTAGTATAATAATCTAGACCTAGTATAGTCCTAACCTAGACCTAATCTGGACCTAACCAAGACCTAGCCTAGTCCTAATCCTGACCTAATCTAGATCTGGCTTAGACCTCATCTAGACGTAGCCTAGATTTAATTTACACCTAGTCTAGCCTAGACCTGATCTAGACGTAGTCTAGACCTAATTTAGTCTAATCTAGACCTGATCTAGACCTAATTCTAGACCTAATTCTAGACCTAGCTTAAACCTAATCTAAAAGTAGTCTAGATTTAATTTAGACCCAGCCTAGATCTGATCTAGACGTAGTCTAATCCTAATCAAGACCTAATCTAGCTCTAGCCTAGACCTAATTTATACCTAACCTAGAACTAACCTAGATTGAATGTACACCTAGCCTAGACCTAATTTATACCTAGCCTAGACTTAACCTAGACCTAGCCTAGGCCTAACTTAGACCTAACCTAGACCAAATCCAGACCTAACTGACCAAATTAACGATACTATAACGATTTTTTTGTTCCATCACTAACGTCTCTAAGAAATCAACGACGGTGCCCAAAATCGATAATTAAAATCAGATTTCCGCAAATTGAACCGAATAATCGAAAGAATCGTTCGAAATAATTCCGAGCGAAATGCATTCTGGATTGATCGAACGGCAACATAAAACTTTCAAGCCGTTGCAATTCGTAACTTACGAACCGACGGTACGAACAGGCCTAATCTTAACGAGCGAGTTAATCGACGGCGACGACGATGACGACGACGAAAAAATGCGACAACCCGTTTCAGACTCAACACCGCGGCGCTGCTAAACATTTTCCCCATATTTCACCGGGCCGCTATCAAATTCATTAAACCCCGGAAGCCTGTTCGGACGATCCGCCGAATAAATAACAATGTCCCCCGTTATCCGGGCCAGCGAGACGCTGCTTAAACGCCAATTTATTACCCGCACTGTAATTTTCTGAACGCAACCCGTGGTTTACTCGGCGATGCATCGCGCGGCCGAGGCGAGAAGAAAAAGAAACGAAACGAAAAAAGAGAACGCGCGCGAGCGTAAGAAAAAAATCCGGCACACGCGAACGCGTGATAAATTAGCAATGCCGCCGCGTGGCGCGTTAACACGTTGGAAATGATTCGGCTTTGTGTTCAATGCGGCTGCATTGAACCCCGGCTTGGTCCGCGGCAATCGTAACCGAGATGCCGGGGCAACGATAATGCTTGTTCGTCAGCAGCGTATCCGGGCCCGCGAGCGCGCAGCCGGTGGAAGGAAGGGCCGCGAAACGGAATTACACGGAGCCGCCTTGGCGGATCTTCTGGCTCGGTTGGTTGTTGAGTTATTAGCTGTTTCCCTTCAGAATTAGCGGTAAATTAGCATACCATTAACGCCGGCTGCACGCACCGCGGTTACTCGATAATCCTCTAATCCCTCGAGTTTATCTTCGCGTGATCCTATTATCGCCCGGCGAAACGCCGAATCCGGCGAGTCTACGTGTTGCTCCTCGGGTCCGAAGAAAGCCCGCGAGCCCGGAATCGTGCCACCCGCAAACGGCCGGGCCATTCTCGGCTGACTATCGCCGAACCATCGTGCGTTTTCGGAGCATTTCCTGTGCTAAATTTAACCGTGAGCTAAATTCTACGTTTACAGATTCCAATCGAGGCCAGATTTGCAAATTTATCGAGCTTATGGTCGTCTGTCCGGGCTAATGGGTGCGTGGTCCCGAAATTATGCTACTTCCGAGAAATTTGTGTTTCTCGGGTCATTTGGAGAAACTTTTTCCTTTGCGGAAATACGATCCGCCGCTTCGTTTAAGAGTTATCGACGAAAAACTTGCGGGGCCACGCCCTCGCCCATCTACGCTCCGCTCTCGCTCTCCGATTGGTCCGCGTTTTATGCTAATAACTCGGTAACGGTGCCTCGGAGACGATTTTTGTAAAGGACAAAGTTGCTTAAAATGACCTCAGGAATCCTTTTATCGTGGATTAATGAACAAAATTAAATAAAATTAAATAAATAAATAAATAAGAATAAGGAAAATAAATAAAAAATCTTTGTGCAGGGAACCACGTGAATTTGAAATTATCCTATCGAGAATTAATGAAATAGAATGAGATAAACATAGATAAATAAATAAATAAATTTAAAATAAAAGTATCGCGTGCTCGATAAAACTTCGCGGCAATGACTTCCCGCGACTCTTCGAAGGGAGCCTGTTAATGGAATCGCGTTCACACCCTCGAAATTATCGATCGGCGTCGAGCCGGAGCCAGGCGGGAGAACGAAAATGCGAGAAAAACAAAGCGGGCGGTTCGGAAGTTCCGTGAAATACTATTCGGATGTCAATAATATCTTAAGTTCCGTTTCCGGCGCGATGCCCGTTAATTCAGCGCGCCCCGGAATCGTCGGAGTTATGGTCGTGTTTGACGATCCAAGCGGCGTGAAATACAGCGCAGATACAGCCGTTCCTATCCGGCGCGGATTACACATTTCCACGATTACTCGGTGAAGATTCGAGCTGCTATAACGGAGCCGCGGGCACCGCCCATGTTCGAACAATTTAGAACCGAGAGAGACCCGGACTGGGACCACGTAGAGTTCTCCGAATCCACGTCGACGTATCCAAAGAT
Organism: Megalopta genalis; assembly: GCF_011865705.1. Classification (NCBI taxonomy): domain Eukaryota; kingdom Metazoa; phylum Arthropoda; class Insecta; order Hymenoptera; family Halictidae; genus Megalopta; species Megalopta genalis. The sequence continues at coordinate 1,062,744 of NW_022890534.1, read as the reverse complement.
CAAACAGACCGAGTTCGCAATTTTTACAAAATTTTCTAACTTCATTGTTTCCGCGCGCTCGCGTGGAATTAACAGCGAATTTATCCGTCGCATAATATTCGGAGATAACGAGGGAACGCCGAATCTATCGCAGTTTATCGAAATCGTTATTTCGCCGGTCGCGCCCCGCGTAGTTTAATAACGCGTAATTGCGTCCGAAACATTTTGCTGAAATATTTGTTCGTCGAATTAATGTCGGGACACTCGCGAATGATTATACATATTTAATTGTCATTAATATAACAGCGTTGCGGTATTAATTACACGCTTTGATGTTTCCCGCGAAACAATGCCGGCGCGGCGACCTTTGTCGAATAGAGACAACGATTTACATGAAACGGGTCTCGCGCAGGACCAACCGATAGGTCCGTGCCGTGACGGATTAACGCCGAAAGCCGGCGATAAGGATCAGCGTCCGCCGGCGCAAACGCCGTTTCCTTTTGCTTCGGGAAACGAATGCGCCGGCTGGGAGAAAGAAGTTGTACAAGAGCCCGGCGCCGAGGAGAGACATTAATTCCAGGGGGGGAGGGAAGAAGAACGCGGCAATTAGGAGGAGCATCGACATCTTCGAGTCCGAGATAAGTACGGCCGTAGCACGCGATCAGGTTGAACCAGCCCGGGGTCTCGGGTATTAATCCGGCTACGGCGAGCGAGCGCGCGGCCAGACAGTCGGGCTTAATTCGTGCCCGGCCTTCCGGGCGGAGAGAGAGAGAGAGAGAGAGAGAGAGAGCAAGCGAAAGAGAGAGAACGCTAGAGAGAGAGCGCAAGAGAGGGCGTGAGAGAGAGAGAGAGAGAGAGAAAGAGAGAGAGAAAGGGAGCAAGCGAGAGAGAACGAGAGAGAGAGCGAGAGAGACAGTGCGAGAGAGAGAGCGAGAGAGACAGCGTGAGAGAGAGAGAGAGCGGGGGAGAGAGAGCGTGAGAGAGAGAAAGGGAGTAAGCGAGAGAGAGCGAGAGAGAGCGCGAGAGAAAGAGAGCGTTAGAGACAGAGAGAGCGCGAGAGACAGAGAGCGCGAGAGAGAGAGCGTTAGAGACAGAAAGAGCGCGAGAGACAGAGAGCGCGAGAGAGAGGGAGCGCGAGAGATTGAGCACGAGAGAGAGCGCAAGAGAGCGAGAGAGAGAGAGAGAGCAAGAGAGAGTGCGAGGGAGAGAGCGCAAGAGAGCGCGAGAGAGAGGTCAAGAGAGAGAGCGCGATAGAGATGGCGAGAGAGAGAGAGAGAGAGAGAGAGAGCGCAAGAGAGCGACAAATCAAGCTAGAGAGTACGAGAGAGAGAGAGAGAGAGAGCCCGCGCGTTGCCATGGATCCCACGAAAATGCATGTTTCGTGGCGTTTACCTCATCCGAGGCTAGGCGATGCACAAAGGTCGTGGGAGTCCGGCGATGCATGCAAGACGCGGTGCACGCGTCGCGACGTTCAACGACGCCGCTAATTTCGGTCTACCCCCGTTCCCAGTACCGCCGGCTCAAAGTATCAGCCGGCGAATGTCCGGTTTACAATGTCCGTGTAGCTCCAACACGTGTCCGAGAACAAAGAGCCTCGCTCGGCGAGATGAAATCGTCGTTTGCAACCTGGGCAAGCAGATGTTTCATTCGATTCTTGTGTTTCATGAGTTGTTTATGGTTCGTTCTATCTTTTAAATTTTGTTATAGCAAGGCCCGTGGTTCGTGATGGTAAATCATCGCTCCTTAGGTCTCAGTTAGGTCTGCGTTAAGTTCAATTTTTAGATGTCATAGCTTGATGGTTTTGTATTAACTGTGGGATGAGATCTAGATTTAATCTAGATTAGATCTGGATTGGGCCAGCTCTGGATTAGGTTAGATGTGTATTGGGCCAGCTATGGATTAGGCTGTATTTGGATTGGGCCAGGTCTGGATTAGGTTAGATTTGGATTAGACTAGATCTGGATTAGGCCCAGTCAGAATGGGACCAGATTTACATTGGACCAGGTCTGGATTAGGCTACATTTGGATTGGGCCAGCCCTGGATTAAACTAGATCTGAATTACACTAGATCTGAATTGGGCCAGGTCTGAATGGGGCTAAACGTGGATAGAACCAAGCCTGGATTGGACTAGACTTGGATTGGGCCTGCTCTGCATTAGGCTAGAACTGGATTAGTCTAGAATCTGGACTGGGCCAGGTCTGGATTAGGCTTAATTTAGATTGGATCAGCTCTGGATTAGGCTAGATCTGGATTAGTCTAGATCTGGATTGGGCCAAGTCAGAATGGGACCAGATTTGGGTTGGACCAGGTCTGGATTAGGCTAGATTTCGTTTGGGCCATTCCTGGATTAAGCTAGATCTGGATTGGGCCAGGTCTGAATGGGGCTAAATTTGGATAGAACCAAGTCTGAATTGGGCTAGACTTGGATCGGGCCAGCTCTGCATTAGGCTAGATCAGAATCGAACTAAATCTGAACTGGGCCAGGTCATGATTGTTCTAAATCTGAACTAGTCCAGCTCTGAATCAGACCAAATCTACATTAAGCAAGGTCCATATTGCCTAGATCAGGATTAGGACCGGGCTAGAATCCTTCCTCAGGACTCTCCTTTTCTGATGTTCCACCAGTTCATCTCTGCGCCCATCAGTCACCTCGTAAACACCGCGCGGATCCAGCCGGGCCTATCAACCAAAGTTCGAAGATCTCTCGATGACGCGCCGCGATAACCTAATAAAACCCTCCGTGGAACGTACGGCAGCCCTAAACATTAGCCCCGGCAGCAGATAATCTCGGTGCCGGTTGATTCGACGCCGTCGCATTCGGCGATTTACGAGGTCGGTCCGCCGGCCCGTTAATTAATTCGCGAACGGCACGGCGATATTATTATCGAAGTTGACGGCGGAACAGGAACAGTCGGAAGAACAGGGGGAGGGGGGGGCGCGTGCTTCTCTCCGAAGATTCGGCGCGAAAAGTTTCACGACCCTTGCGCCCCGGACGGAAGTTCGTCCGAGCCGGAAGAGCAGGTCGAGAGAGGGCGTTAATTTCACCTGGAAAGGATGGCTGACAAGCCGATGCAACCCGGGGGACGTACACGGGAACGGAATGGACGCGTAACTCCGATCCATCTGCAGAGCCGGTAGTCTTTGCTGGCGGCAACATTTAACCTGCCATTCCGTCTCCCCCCCCCTCTCCACCAGCCGTTCGCCGTGCCGTCAGCCGGCATTTGCCTCTTAACTCGTTTCCGGAGATGGAGTTCGGTCCTGGGTCACGTTCCCCGCTATTTCTCTGGGTCGTCGTAATTAGGATTCAGCCCAGTTCGACTCGGCTTCGGCGAATTTATCCCACTTCCGGCGCTCCGGGTTTCGACTGGAAGAAACTTCGGTGGCCCGGCTTCGCTCCCTTCGTCCTTCCCCCACCCCCCTCCGAAGTTCCACCCACAGCTACCTCCTCGCCAGCACCGTCGTCTTTCCAACTGGAATTCGCCGGCGCGTCGTGCACTTCCAAGCTCCCTTCCCCCTCCCCTCCCCCACTCCAACACTATCCTTCCCTGGCTCTTTTTCCCGTCTCTGTTCCGAGACTTCGAGGCTGAGAACGAATCTGTGGGTACCATCTGGTGGCCGCGAAGAGTCGAGACGTGTCTATCCGAGGCGCACGTACCAACCGGATTCACCGCATCTGGCTCTCTATCTCGCGAATAATCCGTGATTCCCGGATTCGTTTTCACCGGTAACCATTAACTCCTGATTATGCGATCCGAGGTTCCGGCGCCGAGTTTCGGAAGTCCCGCCGGGGCTGCCGGAGTAATTATTACTGATTTAGTCTCGGAGCTATGTGTGTTTGCCGTCACGACCACTAGCCCTCCACCTCCCCCCCTCTAGGTTCCCCTCTACGCCCCTGGCCGAGGTTTGCATTTGCCGCCGCGATCCAATCGCGCGATTGCTTCCCGCCAAGATTCGGGGATCGTTGGTTGGCTAAGGGCACGCCTCGAGAGTTGAACTTGTGAACGTATGAATTTATTCGTTGATGTACGCTAATAAAATGATCATGTGATTAGAGTAAATATTCTCCTTCATTGATGTTCAGATGAGAAATAAAAATGGAGAGTTTGGGAAGGGGGGACCTAATTTGGACCTACTAGACCTAATCTAGACTTAATCTAGACCTAACCTACACCTAGTCTAAACCTAGCCTAAACCTAGCCTGAACCTAATCTAGATCTAGCCTGGACCTAATCTAGACCTGATCCAAATCTAGCCTAGACCTAGCCTAGGCCTAATCATAGTCCTAACTATAAACCTAGCACAGACCTAATCTAGACCTAGCTTAGACCTAATTATAGACCTACCATAGACCTAATCTAGACCTAGCCTGGACCTAATTATAGACCCAGCATAGACCTAATCTAGACCCAGCTTGGACATAGTCATAGACCTAGCCTGGACATAAACATAGACCTAGCCTAGACCTAATATAAACCTAGCCTAGATCTAATCATAGACCTAGCCTAGGCCTAGACCTAATCATAGATCTAGCCTAGACCTAAGCATAAACCTAGCCGAGATCTAGTCTAGACCTAATCTAGACCTAGCTTGAACCTAATCATAGACCTAGCCTGGACATAATCATAGACCTAGCTTAGACCTAATTTAGACCTAGCCTTGACCTAGTGTAAACCTAACCTAGACCTAATCATAGACTTAATCCAATCCAGATTTAACCTAACCCAGACTTAGTCTAATCGAGACTGATCCCAACGTGGACCTACCATAGACCGCGTCTACGCAAAAACAACTCAATTGTTGTTAAATGAAAAATAAATATATTATAACTATAAAATAATTATTAACTCACGGTGGCCCGATTAGCACCCGACATTCCGAGCGCACCATCCCCACCAGTTTACGAAAAAAATGCCGGAACGATGCTCCGTGTTTTATTTACACGTTTCATTACGCGCTGATCATGTAAACGTAATACACAGGGTGCTTGTTGTAACCGGGTATGGCCGAGTAGCTCGTAAACCTCCGCGGATACGAGAGCATTGTTTCACGGTGAGTCGTCCGCCGTTGAGGGGAGATTTTGTGTGGTGCAAACAGTTCTTTTTTTCTCCCCCCCCCCTCTTCCCTCCCCTCCCAGTGCTCTTTTCGCGGACGCAGATTTTCCCATGCTCTTTCATATTTTACGGTTTACGAGATACCTCGGCGGTGCCAGTTAAGAGAAACATCCTGTATAAAGTTCGTAATACGCCGTAAAACTTTTCCGGAAAAATTCATTCTTCCGACCCGGGGTGCAATGAAAATTTTACCGGGTACCCCGGGAATGACACAATTTTCACGGCGAGATAAAGAATGGCCTAGTAAAGCAGACGAAAGAAAAAAAACAACACGAAAGAAACATTGTTAAACGAAACGTCAAACTTTCGTATGGAAACCGGCCGCAATTCCGAACTCCGGTGTCCTTAGGACAGTAGACGTTTATAAGACGTTGAAAGGACGTCAAATTCGGGACGTCCATAAGACGTTTATAAGACGTTTATAAAACGTTTATAAGACGTCGATAAGAAGTCCTTAAGACGTTAAAAGGACGTCCAGCTCGGGACGTCTTAAAGACGTTTATAAGACATTAAAATAACGTCCAGTTCGGGACGTCTTAAAGACGTTTATAAGACATTAAAATAACGTCCAGTTCGGGACGTATTAAAGACGTTTATAAGAGGTTGAAAGGATGTCCAATTTGGGACGCCTTAAAGACGTTCATAAGACGTTAAAAGGACGCCCAATTCAGGACGTCTTAAAGACGTTAAAAGGACATCAAATTCCGGACGTCCATAAGACGTTTATAAGACGCCTTAAAGACGTCCATAAGACTTTTATAAAACGCCTTAAAGACGGCCATAAGACGTTTATAAGATGTTTATAAAACGTTTATAAGGCATTAAAAGGACGTCCAGTTTGGGACATCTGTCTTAAAGACGTTTATAAGAAGTTGAAAGGACGTCCAATTTGGGATGTCTTAAAGACGTCCACAAGACGTTAAAAGGACGTCAAATTCCGGACGTCCATAAGACGTTTATAAGACGCCTTAAAGACGTCCATAAGACGTTAACAGGACGTCCAATTCGAGGCGTCTTAAAGACGTTTCTACGACGTCTCAAAGACGTCCACAAGACGTCTTAAAAACGTCCGTAAGACGTTTTCGTGCTATCCGGGAAATGTGGATGTAATTTTTCGTTTAACATTTTCGATAAATAAAAAATAAATTTTCACATAAATTTCAAGTCCATACAGCGTACCGACGATCAAATGTTAGCCTAACTAAAAAGAGAGCAAGAAATTGTTCGAGCTTTCCAGAGTCCCATCTGATCCCAATTTAAACCGCGGTCTAATTACGACGGTATCGCTTTCGAGTGCAATTGTGGAAAAGGTACCCCGCAGAGACGACGAGCGATTCCTCGAAGTGCTCGTCTCGGTGCTATTCACGATCAATTTACGGTGTGCCGTGAAGAAGGCCGCGGAAGGAGCACAGGCGCATTAAAATCTGTCAGCGACGTCTTGCGAAATGCAATCTGCGGAGGATATTGCACGCGGCCCCGGCCACGTAATCAAGAGAGGTCGCATCGACGGAGGGCTGGGGGTATCGGTGACCCGTAATTCACCGGGAATCGACGGATTCCAGCCGGATAATCTGCATCGGGCTTCGAGACTTCTCGCGCTACGAATACGCGGCGGGGTACACACTGTGTACTCGCCTCGCGAAATATGTGTGCGCCGTACCGTATGCGCGCGCGTGCGCGTATCGCCTCGCGAACTCGTACAGCGGCGGTTTTATGCCGCGTTGCAAACAACGAAAATCCACGGCGCAGCGATCGGTCGATCGCGATACGTATCGTTGTCGAATATACAGCTTCGAATTATTGTTGGACTGCATTATTGTACAAACTGCAGAGATTAATGGATAACGATGGGATAAATTCTGACGAATTCGACGAAATCGAGATAAATTACGATCTCGTCATTTTTGTCGGAATTATTAATGTCGGTCAATTTTATTGCTCGGTAATTTAGCGTTAATTCTTTTGAGCTTGCTTAATCCAGTAATAAATGCAGTGAGAAAAATATGAAATAAAATCCTCGGTATTTACATTTAGGAAAGAAATTGGTGATTCGATAAAGTGAAAGAATCGAAGAGTAGCAACACATTTTAAAAATAGCACAGATCGTTGGTAAAACAGGGAGTGACCTTATCTCAACGATCGAATAACGAGAAATCCTTCTCAGAGTATCGTTATTTCCAAAAACGAAGCTTTCTGCAAAATGAGACCAAAATCGAAGCGCAAAAGTTTCAGAGGTCACCAAAGGTCAAACATTCCTTGCAAAATTCAAAACCTCAACATTCAAGCATCGAAAAATCCTTCTCGCAAGCGTCTTTATTTCCAAAAACGAAGCTCTCTGCAAATTAAGAATAAAATCGAAGCGCGAAAGTGTCAAAGGTCACCAAAGGTCAAACATTCCTTGCAAAATTCAAAACCTCAACGTTCAAGCATCGAAAAATCCTTCTCGCAAGCGTCTTTATTTCCAAAAACGAAGCTCTCTGCAAATTAAGAATAAAATCGAAGCGCGAAAGTGTCAAAGGTCACCAAAGGTCAAACGTTCTCCGCAAAATTCTGCGCCTCGATTTGCAAGCGTAGACACAAAAATCGTCCAAGGTCACGGAACCTCGAAATCTCGACGACCCGTCGTATTATCTCGTCCGAATTGCAGGTAATGCGTTCTATCGCGGTTCCGCGGCGCGGGGTAGGGAGGGGGGAGGTCGCCGAGAGCTGTCGTAAATCGTCGAATGCAGAGTCCGCTCGAACTCGGAGGTGAATTTCCGGGCTGGTTCGGCGGCCGACGACAGTGAAAAACCGTTAAACGTTTCCGAGATTTGCGGCGGCGGCGTTGGAGGGGGAAGAAGGGGGTCCGCCCGAAAGGCGGTTATCACATAGCCCCGGGGATAAGATCGCCGGCGGCTGATAGAAGGCCGTGTTCGAAACGGCGCGCGGCCGATATGCAAATCGAAACAAAAGGTAACCGGGGGCCACGGTTTTAACGCGCCGCGTCCCCTAAAATGGCCATTAACGGGCGCGCGCAGTCGTTTCAATACAGCCGGGCTGCGACACTCGCGATCCTAATGCGGGATTTAATGGATCCCGAACGATCCAGTAATGGCCCCGCCGTCCGGAGAACGCCGCCAGAATAAAACTGTTAAGGATAGCCGAAATATTATGTCGCCGGCGGCCGAGTCCTTTAATGCGGCAGTGGATCCGCGACGATGCTAAATCCGTGTCCCAAGTTCTCCGCCGGGCTCCGCGTACAATTCGTTCGCACAGTTCGCTTTCGTTCGTGGAGCGCGTGTTATTTTTGTCGGAGCAACGAAACCAGGTTCGTTTAAAATGCTCGCCGGTTCGATCATAATTGTCTTGCTATTTAGTGCTTTTGATTAAGTTCGTGGGAAATGAACATTTTTGTGAGACATGTACCTAATATGTTTATTATTTATATATATCTATATATTTATTATTTATGTACACCTATATACTTATTATTTATTTATGGCTAATATATGTATTATTTATTTATGCCTAATATATTTATTATTTATCTATGCCTAATATATTTATTATTTATATATACCTATATATTTATTATTTATTTATGCCTAATATATTTATTATTTACGTATACCCATATAATTGTTATTTATATATACTTATGTATTTCTTATTTATTTATGCCTAATATATTTATTATTTACGTATACCCATATAATTGTTATTTATATATACTTATGTATTTCTTATTTATTTATGACTAATGCATTTATTATTTATATATACCTATATATTTATTATTTATATACACTTATATATTTATTACTTATTTTATCATTTATTTATTATTACCGCCGCGTACTGTGATCTATAAAAGAATAGCAAAATAATAAATAACACAGCTTCTGTAAACATAAACAAAAATCATAACTTCTTTGCTAATTAATTATCGACCGAAATGCCTCAATAATTCATCAAAAAGAACATCACACAACACATCGATTTGCACGAAGAAAATTACACGATTTCACAAAAAAGAAAAAGTTGTCGTCACCTTTACTATGTATCGAACAAAAAGTTCAACGGGGATTTTCAATAACGTTATTTATTGTCGGTCGAGTATCTTTTGTCAGGAAAGGGTTAAGCATACAATCATGCTCGAGCCGATAAAGAGATGATTCCGTGAGAACAGTTCACATCGTTAGGAGAAACGTCCGCGGTCCATGAAGCAAGCCGCGCGGGCGTTGAGGGGGAGGGGAGAATCAGGGGGGGAGGGAGGAAGCGTCGAGATTGATCGATCGATAAAAACACCTTCGTTATCCGGGCAAGTGGTAAAATTACTTCCGCGGCATCACTTTCCATTCAATCCGCTGACATTCGAACGAAGGACCGGCAACTTCAACCGAAACGCATCGCGTGCATCCCCGAGTGCATTCGACAAGTGCGCGGGCGGTTCATTTGATTCGCGTTTCTCGTTGCGCGAGCGCGCGAGTGCCCCGGCCATTGATACCGCGCGGTGTTCTATTGGTAACCGATCCGCTATCAACCGACGATACGATCCTGTCCGGCTCCATCCGCTCGGAAATCCGTGGCGCGGTTCAAAAAAAAAAAGAAAAAAATGAGGGGAAAGAAGCATCTGATAACTTTTCCAGCGAACGCGCCACGAGAATTATACGCTTGGACGTCGACCGCGAAGCAGAGATCGTCGAGATTGTTAATTGACTCTCGACGTGATTGTCGCCGGCTTCCGTGTCCGGGGCGCTGCCGCGAGACAGATATTGGAACCGGGTTTGCGAGAATCATTTGCGACGAGATTTCACGGGAACGATAAGAAACAGTTGCGCGAGAAAAGTGTTCCTGGAAAAATAATATCGGCGGCGTTGTCCGGCGAACTAGCCGTTACACTGTGATTTCTTTCTAATTGGCGCTCAGGTCGTACATAAAAATGGACAATTTGGGGAAAGGAGATAGGATTATTCGAGACTTGTGACTCGTTTTTATAGTTGCTGACAAGCGGGGAAGATATAAAAACGAGCCGCGAGGCTTGGATTAAACTATGGCCTAATCTGGACCTAGCCTGTGCCTAATATAAACCTAAGTTTGACCTAATCTAGACCTAATATAGATTTACTCTAAACCTAGCCTAGACCTAGCCTAGACTTAATCTACATCTAGCCTAGTTTTAATCTAGACTTAATCTAGACGTAGCCTAGTCCTAATCTAGACCTAATCCAGATCTCATATAGACCTAGCATAGGCCTAATTTAGACGTACTCTAGACCTAGCTTAGACCTAATTTAGAATAGGCCTAATTTAGACCTAATCTAGACGTAATCTAGTATTAGACCTAATCTAGACCTAATCTAGACCTAGCCTAGATCTAATCCAGATTTAATCTAGACCTAATCCAGACCTAATATAGAATAGACCTAATCTAGACAATTATCTAGACCTAATCTAGACGTAGTCTAGTCCTAATCTAGACCTAATCCAGATCTCATCTAGACCTAGCATAGGCCTAATTTAGACGTAATCTAGACCTAGCCTAGACCAAATCTAGAATAGGTCTAATTTAGACCTAATCTAGACGTAATCTAGTATTAGACCTAATCTAAACAATTGTCTAGACCTAATCTAGACCTAACCTAGATCTAATCCAGATTTAATCTAGACCTAATATAGAATAGACCTGATCTAGACCTAGCCTAGACCTAATCTAGACGTAATCTAGTATTAGACCTAATCTGAACGATTGCCTAGGCCTAATCCAGATAAATTAACGATACTATGATGATTTTATTTCTTTCCAGACCTAACGCAGTCCTATTTCAGACCTAACCTTATCACAGTATTTATTTTTTTCTCTCTCTCTCTCTCTCTCAGGATATCGTGTAAAAGATTGTACACACAAATAGACAATTTGCGAAAAGGAATCACCGTATCTCCTCTTCCCGAATTGTCCATTTTTGTGGGCAATCCGTGCGCGAATTAGAGAGAAATTACTATGTCTATGTCTCGCGAAACATTCGACCGATTTGAAAAGAAATAATTCCGCATTGAAAAGCGCCCGCGCAAAGTCTGGAATCGTGTGTCTCAGGGCACTGCGATTTCAGTGTGCGAAAGAAAATAATTCCAGAGTGGTTTCTATTGTTCTTGGCGCGAACGCGCGAAATGTTTACTCTGCCTAAAGATCGTGGGCTAAGTTCATTTCGCACGGTTCATCTCCCCCCCTCCCCCGCCCCGGTTAATCTACGAAACCGCGAACCACGCCGAGAAATCGGTGGCGTAATGGCGTCCGGCAATCGCGGTTTGTTTGAAAACTGTCCGGTTCTGTTGTCTCACCGAAGACACACGGATTTCGCAGCCGCGGCCGACGGAAGCGCGCGCGTTAGTCAGCTGGAACGTCCGTGTAAAGCTCCGCGCACGGTTCGCGGCACCGAAAAACACCGGGAGCAGAAAATACACTTTCGTGCTTTGAGTCCAAATAAACACGGGCGACGCTTCGATTCGATTCCAGTGAGTGTTCCCGGGGCTCCTTGGACCGAGCTGTGTTGCGCGCGCGCGCGATCCCGCGGGCCCAAAATGTATATTTTTAAGTACAGAGATTAAGAGACTATGTGTTACGGAAGTTAGCATAAATGTACCACTGGAATGATGCATTGTTGTTGTATATACAAGTTGCAGCAGCAGAATGATCATTCGTTGTGACAGGATTTGTTTAATTTTTTGTATAGTGTTGTTGTGAAAGATGATCTTGCAGGAGTTAGCATAAATGCACCACTAAAATAATGCACTGTTTCTGTATCTGTAAATGAGAGCAGTGGAATGGTTGTTCACTAAGAGTAGATTTGTAGATTCTTGCGTGAAGTACAATTTTTGAAGAATATCTTGCAGAAGTTAGGATAAATGTACCATTAAATTGTTGTACTGTTTCTGCATCTATAAATGAGAGCAGTGGAATGGTCATTCATTAAGATTGAAAATGTAGAACCTTGTGTAAAGTGTCATTTTTAAAGTGTATCTTACAGAAGTTAGCATAAATGTATCACTAGAATGTTGTACTGTTTTTATACCTGCAAATAACAGCAGCAAATTTGTCATTCATCATGATAGGATTTGTAGATTCTAATGTAAAGTACCATTGTCAAAGCATATCTTACAAAAGTTAGCATAAATGTACCATTAAAATGTTGCATTGTGACTACAGCTACAAATAACAGCAGTAAAATGATCACTCATTATGACAGAATTTATAAATCCTTATGCAAAGTACTATCCTGAAAGATTATCTTGCAGGAGTTAGCATAAATACACCAATAAACTGCATCTACTACATTACTGCATCTACAAATAACAGCACCCAGGATGATCATTCTTTAAGACTAGATTCGTAGATCCTTATGTAAAGTACAATCTTTAAAGAACATCACACAGAAGTTAGCATAAATGAAGCATTGAAATGCTGCACTGTTTTTATACCTCCAAGTAACAGCATCAAAATGGTAATTCAGTATGATTGGATCTGTAGATCCTGAAGTAAAGTACTGTTCTCAATTATTATCTTGTAGGAATTAGCATAAATGTAATACTGTTTCTACAGATACAAATAACAGCAGTGAAATCATCACTCATTATGACTGGATTTATTAATCCTTATACAAAGTACTATTGTCAAAGAATATCTTACAAAAGTTAACACAAATATACCACTTTCTCGTGGTATATTTCTACTGTTTTTAGATCTGGAAATAGCAGCAGCAAAATGGTCATTCATCGCTACTAGATTTCTTAAAGCCTAATGCAAAGTATTATCATCAAAGATTATCTTGTAGTAGTTAACATAAATGTACCACTAGAATATTGTGCCAGTTTCACAGCAATAAATAACAGCAGCAAAATAATCATTCATTCATTATTTCTAGATTTATAGATCCTAGTGCAAAGTAATATTCTGAAAGATTATTTTACACGAGTTAGCATAAATGTACCTCTAGAATAACAAACAACATCAGAATGATTTATACTTCTGATACGATTATACTTCCAGATCTTTGTACCAAGTGCCATCAAAGGCTATCTTAGAAGTTAGCATAGAAGACAATTCTGGCCATTAATCAGGAGTTTCCTCGCGGTATGAATGAGGTATAAGCTGCTCTAGACTAAATGCTATACCGCGTTCATATAATATCATATTTATAATTCTAATATTGTATATAATTAAAATTATAATATTATATAAATATTAAATATTATATATACAATATATTCATATATTATTCATATAATATTATATTATTATATAATATAATATTCATATATTCTATGAAATCTCTAGACTAAATGCTCTATCCCGCGTTCATATAATATTATATATATAATTATAATTGTAATATTATATCAATACTATATATTATATATAATTATAATACTATATATACAATATTCACATATTATTCATATAATATTATATTATTATATAATATAATATTCATATATTCTATGAAATCTCTAGACTAAATGCTCTATCCCGCGTTCATATAATATTATATATATAATTATAATTGTAATATTATATCAATACTATATATTATATATAATTATAATACTATATATACAATATTCACATATTATTCATATAATATTATATTATTATATAATATAATATTCATATATTCTATGAAATCTCTAGACTAAATGCTCTATCCCGCGTTCATATAATATTATATATATAATTATAATTGTAATATTATATCAATACTATATATTATATATAATTATAATACTATATATACAATATTCACATATTATTCATATAATATTATATTATTATATAATATAATATTCATATATTCTATGAAATCTCTAGACTAAATGCTCTATCCCGCGTTCATATAATATTATATATATAATTATAATTGTAATATTATATCAATACTATATATTATATATAATTATAATACTATATATACAATATTCACATATTATTCATATAATATTATATTATTATATAATATAATATTCATATATTCTATGAAATCTCTAGACTAAATGCTCTATCCCGCGTTCATATAATATTATATATATAATTATAATTGTAATATTATATCAATACTATATATTATATATAATTATAATACTATATATACAATATTCACATATTATTCATATAATATTATATTATTATATAATATAATATTCATATATTCTATGAAATCTCTAGACTAAATGCTCTATCCCGCGTTCATATAATATTATATATATAATTATAATTGTAATATTATATCAATACTATATATTATATATAATTATAATACTATATATACAATATTCACATATTATTCTTATAATATTATATTATTATATAATATAATATTCATATATTATTTATATAATATTACATTATTATGTAATATATCAGCAAATATATTACATCATATATTACAACTGGACACACAGACTTCTAAATCACAAACACCTCCCCCCTCCATGCAAAAATTAGCGAAAAAAATAGCTGCAACAATTAACTACAATACTACCAAAGTACAGTTACACCAACAAATATTACACCCTCAGCGTCGCTTAATAAAATGAACGAGCACCCTCCCGTTATTTTTCCACGTTATTCGAGATCAAGCTGCGCCGATACACGAACGAACACATTATCAACGCAATCTATCGTCGCAAGCGTTGCAGCAATAAACTTGCAATTTCTCAATCACGTCTAGATTACAACTCTCGCGTTCGCCGAGAGCGAAAAAAAGAAAGAGTAAACGAAATCACCGCCCGTATTTTTATACGTTAATTAACATGAACGAGCCTCGGCCGTGCGAATACATTATCGACGCGATTAATCAACGCAAACAACTTGCGGCAATAAACTTGCTATTTCTCAATTACAACAGATTCGGACCGGATTACAACAACTTTTTCCAGGTCGCTTAATAAAATGTATTAGCGCTTGAAAATGGCAGGCGTCGCGTTAACAGCCCGGGCCGTTACAATTTCCATATAAAACATTCGATCGTAGATAACAAAAAAACCGTCCCGGAGGCACGTTTCCAGCGTGCAGAACTCCTGTTATCGTTAACGAAATATCTGAGAAAACGCGTGCGTGACCGTCGGCCGCTTGCAAATCCCGCGCCTTCGACTATTAGTTATTGCATATTTCAGGGGGGGGCGGGGGGAAGGAGGGGGTGACAATAGGCGGCGTTGAAAAGGCTCCGCGGCACAGAGACCCATTTCCGCGCTGCTCCGATTCGATGATCCGTTTCCCCCGCGTTCATTGTTCCCCAGCTTTCTAATTCCACAAAAGCGAGCGCAACGGCTTTACGATCAATTTTTTACGTTTCTATAGTTCACCAGCGACGCGTGTCCATCGGCGCGAGCCGCATTATGTATCGTTCCCGAACGAACCGGAAACTACGACGAAAGGATCGGAGAGCCGCTTTACGGCGCGCCGATGACCGCAATAAAAATCGATCCGCGCCGAAACCGCGGAACGCGAAACGCCGCCGCTGTTAAAAATCCCTTTACGATGCTCCGGCTACTGCGCCGCGTTTCATTTGCCCGGGGAAAATTAGAACGGGGACTGCATCTGCCGCAGCTGATCATTGCTGCAGACGTTGCGATACAAATCGGAGGATGGATTGTCGAGGCTTGATATATGCTTGATTTCGTTAAGGATGATTTGGCGAATTTTATTTTTATTGGGATGATATAGTTTGTTTTTAATTCTTTAGTCAAGGTTTTCTTTAGTGACATAGTCTGTTTTATACTCGATTTTATTTGTAATGATAGAGTCAAGGTTATTTTTAGTAGCATGGTCCATTTTATAATCAATTTTATTTTTAATATAGTCAATCTTATTTTTAGTAACGTAGACCATTTTATTTTTAATAATATAGTCAATCTTATTTTTAGAATAATAATATGATCCATTTTATAGTCAATTTTATTTTTAACAATATAGTCAGTCTTATTTTTAATGACACAGTCCAATTTATTTTTAATAATACTGTCCAATTTATCTCCAATAAAGTAGTCAATCTTATTTTCACTAACATTATTCATTTTACAGTCAATTTTATTTTCAATAATATAGTCAATATTATTTTTAGAAACGCAATCCATTTTATCTTT
>NW_022890534.1:1028497-1045480 GCF_011865705.1 Megalopta genalis | reverse complement strand
TAGAGTCAAGGTTATTTTTAGTAGCATGGTCCATTTTATAATCAATTTTATTTTTAATATAGTCAATCTTATTTTTAGTAACGTAGACCATTTTATTTTTAATAATATAGTCAATCTTATTTTTAGAATAATAATATGATCCATTTTATAGTCAATTTTATTTTTAACAATATAGTCAGTCTTATTTTTAATGACACAGTCCAATTTATTTTTAATAATACTGTCCAATTTATCTCCAATAAAGTAGTCAATCTTATTTTCACTAACATTATTCATTTTACAGTCAATTTTATTTTCAATAATATAGTCAATCTTATTTGCAGTAACATTATTCATTTTACAGACAATTTTATTTTCAATAATCCAGTCAATCTTATTTTTTATCAACAAAGTCCATTTTAATTTTCGATACCACAATCTTACTTTTAGTAACATTTTATTTTAATCAATACAGTCAACTTTATCTTCAATAATCGTAATCAATTTCATCTCTAACATCATTGTAAATTAAACATTGCAAATATCCTATACCGTTTCAACAATATCATAAACTTAATTCACAACGATTCACTCAATCCTATTTTCATCAAAACAGCCAACTTTATTTTCAATAACGTCAACTTCATAATTTCGTCAACTTCGTTCTCAACGATACACAGACAATTATATCCCTATCAACAATTTCCAATCTTATTTTTATCATGTGCCCGAAAATATCGGCCGCACTTCGGTTATTTCGGCGGCGGAGGTTAACGACAGCGTATCATAATGCGACTATTATTAAGTCCGGCCGTGGGATCGGCGTCGACTGATAAACTGATTTATCACGTGCCACGATAGACAGCGTAGACAGAAGTGTCCATGCCAGTCGCTGAAACGAGTCTTCGCTTCGAATCGGTCGGGATCGAATTACAACCGGTAACAAACCGGGTGACGCGGGGCCAGACACTTTTCGCTGATTACTCGCGGCATAATAAAGCAGCGGCGGGGGGAGGGGGCGTAGGGTTTCGAGGATCGACGCGGGACGATCGTCACCTGGTCGCGCTTAATTAGCGCCGGAACACGTATCACCGGGTCGCATCGGGTCGCGTTAGCAATAATAATATAATCTGGCGTCGCGATGATCCGGACTCGGGAATCGGCGACCGCTAATTACTCAAACGAAATGAGCCTTCATCGGGAGCAATCTCCATATTTTAAATCTCCATTCTTCCGAACGATCGCGTCGCCTCGCCGCGCCCCGCCGCGCCCCGCCCCGCCGGCTCTAATTGCAATTACAACGCCGAGAATTACAATTCGGTGCCGATTATCGGCGAGCATAACGCCGCGGGTCCGCCGCGAATTTCCCCGGAGCATTAACCTGCTCGCCAATTAAAGCCGCGAGATACCAACGGTTCACGGAGAACGCGACACCCTCTTGATTCCCCCCTCCACCTCCCCCGCCGCCTACGCCTCGCCCTCATCCGAGGCCTTGTCGTCCGCTAAACAGAGATTACGTCGATTAATTTAATAGCTGGTACCTGTTACCGGAACGTCGACCTGGCGCGCAGTCTGTCTGCCGGGCCGACGATCACCGTATTGTCGGCTGCGCTAATTGCTAAGATTCTGAAGCTGCCTGGCGCCACCTGCCGCACCGCCGCAATGAAAACACCGGGGACGAGGCTGCGAGCAGCTGCAGCACGCGCGCGTTGCCGGGGACGCGACGGTGCTCCGAGGATGGTTGGGTCAGGGTTGGGTCGGAAGACGAGACTTCTAGGCGAATATGGCTTGGAGATGTTTGCAGGCGTGGACAATGATTGTCAAGATTAGGGGATTAGTCAGCTTAGTTAAATTTGTGAAAATAGTGCAGCGTTTGTTTTGACACCTTTAGCGAATTTGGGTGACGGTATTTGGAGATGGGAGTTCGTAGTCCCAAAAGTCTCGCAATCGGGACTAAAAGCTTCCTGAGATCATTTGGGACAAATTTTCCCTTTACGAAAATTCTCTCCGAGGCCTCGTAAAACGCGAACCAATCGCAGAGCGAGGGCGGAGCGAGGCCCGGCGAGGGCGTGGCGCCGTAAGTTATTCGTTAATAACTCGCGAACGAAGCCGCGGATTGCGTTTGCACAAAGGAAAAAGTTGCTTGGAATTACGTCAGAAACCCTTGTGCCTGGAAATTTTGTTAAATAATTCGGTAAATAATTGTTCAAACTCAACTGGGTAGAATAAATATTAATGGTTAATTTGATTGGTCTTAAATTGGAGGTAATGTCAATTAAGTAGAAAATCATATGGTATCGGTAGAGCACAATAGATAATATTTTAAATGATATATAAAGTAATATATTAAATAATATATTAAATAATATATAAAGTAATATATTAAATAATATATTAAACATATAAATTCAAAAAATCGACTTTCCAATTCCTTTGTCCGCGATCCATCGACTTTTCCCGGGGAAAAAAAGAATCGTAATCTATCTCGGCCTCCGTACACTTGAAAAGTGGGTCATTTTATGTAATAAATTCGTGGGGAAATGGTGTGCTCGCTACGGCAGCCGGCTACCGGCACCGCGCCACCTTTGTCACCGAGCACAAGGGAGCCGGAGTGGCTGATAACTGGGTTGCCAGTGCGACGGAAGGTCGCGGCACCCTTTTTCCACTCTTTTATCTTTTCCTTTTGCGGGCCGCGTTATCTGCGGGGGCGGCCAGCGGTATCGACAAGGGGCCGAACGAAGGGTATAAGAGATCCAGCGGGTTTTTCATGGAGGGTCGGCGAGAGGTTTCATCCCGGCCGAGTGAAATGTAGCTTTCATTGGGTTTAATCGATGCCTGTGCACGCGCAAGTACACCGATCAGCTTCTTCCAGCTCTTCCACGAGTTCTTCCGCAAGCTCTGCTTCCTCGGGGGACGATTATGCTTTTTAATTTCCGCTCGGTGTAACCGGTGCACTGCTGGCAAGAATTGCTCCCCCCTCTCCATCTCTCTCTCTCTCTCTCTCTCACTCTTCTTTCCTCACTCGCTCTGGTAGTCGTGTTACGAAACGGAGCAATCATTAATTCTATTAGCGGAGCAATTGTTATTCGGTTGACCGAGCCACGCTTAGTAATCGCAATTAATCGTCCGCCGCGTTGACGCCGCAGACGAATTGCTCCCTCGTTCGACGATCGAGCGAGGAAATTAATCAGCGATTTGCACGCGGAGTAAACATCGGCAGCGCGTTGGCCGGTGCTTTCGCATTGTCGCGCCGAGCAGCGCCGAAGCAGTGCCGAGTAGCGCGGAGCACCGCTGAAGCAGCACCGAGCAGTGCTAAGAAGCGCCGAAGCAACGCCGAAGCAGCGCCAAGTAGCGCGGAGCACCGCTCAAGAAGCGCCGAGTAGTGCAAAGCAGCGCCGAAGCAGCGCTGAGCAGCGCTATGTAGCGCGGGGCACCGCCGGAGCAGCGCCGCCGAAGCAGTGCTGAGTAGCACGGAGCACCGTCGAGTAGCGCTGTATGTTCGAACGCGAGCCGCGGACCTCTGCGACACCGTTCGATTCATCGAACGGTCCCCGAGAAAAATATTCGCGGCGAGGCGAATTCGTGATTTTGTTTGTCGCCTATGCGGCGGCACGAACGGTTTTTCCGCGCGCATAATAAACGGGACGAGCCGGCGCGGCGGGGCACGAAATTAACAGCGTCGCCGGCACCGCGTTAAAAAATGTACAGTGCCGCGTGGGGATGGGTCGCCGCAGAATCTGCGGGGGCTTTACAGCGGCCCGTAAGACGGGCGGTGTATTTTATTAGCCGAAGAAGATGAAATTTGCATGAGATCCCTGAACTTTTGTCCCTGCCGCCTTCGTGCTGCTTCCAGTTTCACGATTCAACCTTTGTGGGCTTGCATAACGGCGCGAAGTTACTGCTAAGTTACGACCTGAACTTTCGCCCCGGCCGACAGATTTATCGCGCACGCACACATAATAAGCCGCGGATCGAGACGGATGCGCGAACGAGCGATTCAAGCCGAATATCAGCTTATCATCGTAAAACCCTCGAGAGGCTCGGCTGTCTCGCCGACGATGTACAGGGTGTCCCGTAGCCACCGATATATTTGATCGTTTTTCCGAGAGAATTAGATTCCTCGGACAATTTGCAACAACTTTTTCCTTTACGAAAATTTTCTTATAGGCTCCGATCGCAAGTTATCGGCGAATAAACATCGACAAATCGGAGGAGCGCCGCGGCCGATGCCCCGCCCTCGCGGCCGGTGCACCGTTTTTCGCCGATATCTCGTGAACGAAGCCACGCAGAACATTTTCGTAAAGGAAAAAGTTGTTGCAAATCGTCCGAGGAATCGATCTGTTCGCTCAGATCATGTTTCGATGGGAATAAATTCTATTTATGTTTAGGATCTGTATAAAAATGTTTCGTTTAATAAATTTCTATTATTGCTCAGAAACGGTGGAATTTAATGAAGAATGCCTTGGAATTTTTTATTTAAAAATAACTATCGATCGTGCACTCGTCGCTGACGATTCGGAAGAGATCGGTGCTGGACGCCGGTTCGTCCGAAACTGAAGACGCGGCGGGCTGTAAATAGTGTTCTCCAGGAGGGGCGTGCTTTCGAATGTTAATATTTCATAGGCGGGGCCGCGTGAAAGAAGCATAAGTCAAGCGAAAGTATACGCCTCGAAAGTTCTCGGTGTGCATAAAACGAAGGCGGCTTTGCATTCTGAAATACTTCTGCCGCGGAATTGATTTAAGACGGTCACGTTAACTGCTGAATTATGTAGTCGCGGGATAATCCGGAAAACCGGACCGGACAGCTTTCGAGGAGCGGCGTAAATTCGGCCGGGATTAATATAACATCGGAGATCGCTGGATATCGCCGGATAGACGGCGCAACGAACGCGCCGCACTTGTTGCTCATTGACACGATTCCGGCGGCGTTAAAGCATCGTAAAGAAAATTGCGTTGCGCGGGGGAGAGGATCGATTTCGCGGGAACAAATTTGCCGGTTTATCGGCGTCGCGCGTTAACGATTTCAGTGGCCGCGGAATAAAGTCCGCTATGCGGCCCATTTTTCCCGGCATTCCCGGTCATAATGGGGGAAAAAATCGCGCGCGGCGACGACGGCACCGACAGCGTTTCGCCGATAAAAGAACAGACCCGGTAATCTTGCGGGCCGCTCGTAAAAATCTGTTTACGCCGTTTCGCGGAAAAGTAACAAAGATCGACGGCCGCCGTGCTCGAAACTGGAATTACGTTTTTTTTTTTATCGCCGGGAAATGCGAGACGCGCACGGATACGCTGCTTGATCGCCTATCGCGACGATACTCGGCACCGCGCGGGTTTACATCTTCTTCGAGCCTGCGAACAATGCGCGCACGCTTCCTTGGAACGAGCGGCTCGAGAATGATTTATAAGCGACCCGCGAAAATAAATTACGTTCTCGCGTTCGTTCCGTTTCGAACGCGGCGAGGAAGATTAATTCGTCGAGCCGCGCGGATCCGCGGAGCCGGGATTTCGAGCGAGCTTCCCCGTTCGACGAAACCCGTCGAACCGTGGCTCGTTGTTTCACGCAGGTTACGCGGATCTATCGCGGTGTTCTACCAGTTTTCGTGATTCCTGGTCGATCCCGAGGCCGCAGATTATGCGAACTCGGAGGTGTTGAACGAGTCGCGTGCAATATTCACGTGTAAACCGCAGATCGATGGTGTGTGCAATGTCTATTTTTCGGCGATCTTTTGATATGTCGACGTCTTTGTTTTTTGAGTTAACTTACACCGTTTTGAAGCTGACGCTTCTAGCTTTAATTTAAGTAGAATTGCATTAATAATCGTCGTACAGGAGAACTACTTAAAATCGATTCGATGTTTGCATTGAGAGTTGAGTCGGCTTACCTCGTGTCAGCGGTCGGGATTTATTGATTTTTTGGAATGGTGTGGCGAGTCTTTTTTTAATCTAAGTTACTACGTCTGAAAGTAGACGGTTTCAGCTTTAGTTTAAGGTAAATTGCATTGAAAAAGATCGACGGCAACATAACTTCAAATTGAATCGAAGTCTCCCTTTAAAATCGAGTCATTGATTGGGTCGGGTCGGCGAATGGTCGGTTTTATTCAATTTTTAAAACCATCCTCGCGATTCTTTTTAAATTTAAGCTACTAGATCTTAAAATAGACGCTTTCGGCTTTAATTTAAGATAAATGGTATAGAAATTGAAATTGAATTGAATTGTCCTTTTAAAATCGAGTCATTGATTAGGTCAGGTCGGCGAATGGTCGATTTTATTCAATTTTTAGAACTATCCTCGCGAATCTTTTTCAATCTAAGCTACTCCATCCTATAGTACACGCTTTCAGCTTTAATCCAAGCTAAGTGTCACTAAAAACTTCCCGCGGGAATATAACTCAAAATCGGTGCAAAGTTATCCACGAAAATCGCGTGATTATTCTTGAAATCGAAGGTCGGGTTTTACCGATTTTTCAACATGATCTCGCGATTCACTTTCAATCTGTTCCACCCCATATTAAAGCCGACACTTTCAGCTTCGATTTAAGCCCGGTCGTGGACCGAAAGTGTCGCGAAATCCCGTGTGAGTCTAGCAACGATTCGAAACCGTCGGAAGTGAAGTATGAATTACAAAGCAATTTCTAATTTATTGTTGCTTTGACAATAGCGCGTCTACGCAACGGCTGCGTAAGGGAATCGAACTGGAGGGGGCTGTAGAACGTAGGCAAAAGAGGGTCGAGATTTAGGCGGCAATTAGTGAAATATGAAATTCAGCCCCCCCCTCCCCTTTGTCTCGCTTCTCAATTATCGCCGCCGGGGTGCGTTGCGTGGACATTCATGAGGCAATATTCGGAGCCCCGAAATTTCATTGACGCCAATAAATTTATCGCGTACGTACCACGGCCCGGATAATTCCGAATGCATGGCCCGGCATTAACGAAATCCTCAGCCCCCTCTCCCCTAACCTCCGCCGAAAAGGGGTGAGCGTTGGCGCGTGATTCTTTTGCATTTTCCGTCGACCGGTTTTAAGTGGCTCAGAGGGCTGCTTCACGATCCGAATGGGAATGTGTATGGGACAACACTCGTCGAAAACCACGGGGAGGAGGGGGCAAGGGGACTTCCGCTCTAGGGGGACTGTTTAAAATTTTACTAAGCGTCAACACTCGATCCCACAGGCCTCGATTTGAACGGAAGATGCAAAAGTTAGCTGTGTTTGACGAGTATATTCGTCGTGGAGAAGTGGCGGTATTTTTTGTCGTGACGAGTATACTCGTCGTGTGTGAAAAGCAATGATCGTTGGGTATTTAATCTGTTTTAGGTGACTTTGACGAGTATATTCGTCGTGGAAGTATGGCGGAATTTTGTTTCATGACGAGTATACTCGTCGTGGAAAAGTGACGGTATTTTGTGTCTTGACGAGTATACTCGTCGTGGAGAACTGGCGGAATTTTGTGCCATGACGAGTATACTAGTCGTGGAGAAGTAGCGGTATTTTCTGTCACGACGAGTATACTCGTCGTGCGTAAAAAGCAGCGACCATTGGCTATTTAAACTGTTAGCTATATTTAACGAGTATACTCGTCATGGAGAAATGACAATAATTCGTGTCGTGACGAGTATACTCGTCATGAAGAAATGAAAATATTTCGTGTCGTGACGAGTATACTCGTCACGAAAAATTGACAGTACATCATCTCGTGACGAGTATACTCGTCATAGACGTGTAACAGTATNATCTTAAAATAGACGCTTTCGGCTTTAATTTAAGATAAATGGTATAGAAATTGAAATTGAATTGAATTGTCCTTTTAAAATCGAGTCATTGATTAGGTCAGGTCGGCGAATGGTCGATTTTATTCAATTTTTAGAACTATCCTCGCGAATCTTTTTCAATCTAAGCTACTCCATCCTATAGTACACGCTTTCAGCTTTAATCCAAGCTAAGTGTCACTAAAAACTTCCCGCGGGAATATAACTCAAAATCGGTGCAAAGTTATCCACGAAAATCGCGTGATTATTCTTGAAATCGAAGGTCGGGTTTTACCGATTTTTCAACATGATCTCGCGATTCACTTTCAATCTGTTCCACCCCATATTAAAGCCGACACTTTCAGCTTCGATTTAAGCCCGGTCGTGGACCGAAAGTGTCGCGAAATCCCGTGTGAGTCTAGCAACGATTCGAAACCGTCGGAAGTGAAGTATGAATTACAAAGCAATTTCTAATTTATTGTTGCTTTGACAATAGCGCGTCTACGCAACGGCTGCGTAAGGGAATCGAACTGGAGGGGGCTGTAGAACGTAGGCAAAAGAGGGTCGAGATTTAGGCGGCAATTAGTGAAATATGAAATTCAGCCCCCCCCTCCCCTTTGTCTCGCTTCTCAATTATCGCCGCCGGGGTGCGTTGCGTGGACATTCATGAGGCAATATTCGGAGCCCCGAAATTTCATTGACGCCAATAAATTTATCGCGTACGTACCACGGCCCGGATAATTCCGAATGCATGGCCCGGCATTAACGAAATCCTCAGCCCCCTCTCCCCTAACCTCCGCCGAAAAGGGGTGAGCGTTGGCGCGTGATTCTTTTGCATTTTCCGTCGACCGGTTTTAAGTGGCTCAGAGGGCTGCTTCACGATCCGAATGGGAATGTGTATGGGACAACACTCGTCGAAAACCACGGGGAGGAGGGGGCAAGGGGACTTCCGCTCTAGGGGGACTGTTTAAAATTTTACTAAGCGTCAACACTCGATCCCACAGGCCTCGATTTGAACGGAAGATGCAAAAGTTAGCTGTGTTTGACGAGTATATTCGTCGTGGAGAAGTGGCGGTATTTTTTGTCGTGACGAGTATACTCGTCGTGTGTGAAAAGCAATGATCGTTGGGTATTTAATCTGTTTTAGGTGACTTTGACGAGTATATTCGTCGTGGAAGTATGGCGGAATTTTGTTTCATGACGAGTATACTCGTCGTGGAAAAGTGACGGTATTTTGTGTCTTGACGAGTATACTCGTCGTGGAGAACTGGCGGAATTTTGTGCCATGACGAGTATACTAGTCGTGGAGAAGTAGCGGTATTTTCTGTCACGACGAGTATACTCGTCGTGCGTAAAAAGCAGCGACCATTGGCTATTTAAACTGTTAGCTATATTTAACGAGTATACTCGTCATGGAGAAATGACAATAATTCGTGTCGTGACGAGTATACTCGTCATGAAGAAATGAAAATATTTCGTGTCGTGACGAGTATACTCGTCACGAAAAATTGACAGTACATCATCTCGTGACGAGTATACTCGTCATAGACGTGTAACAGTATTTTCTGTCACGACGAGTATACTCGTCGCGTGCAAAAAGTAGCGAGCGTCGGCTACATAAATCATAATGTCAGTGAAAACAAAAAAACGTTCGACAGCAACTTGAATTTCAAACTTCTACAAGAATCCAATTTCTCCCTTTCTTTTTTTAGTAACGAAATATTAATAAAGAAACTGTCAATTTTATAAAATAAGACCATCTTTGTTGATCCAATAATTTATCAGCGGCACTTACACTGTCGCAGCTAACTGTTTAACTGCCGCGTCGCGCATTAAGAAGAATAAAAGTGTTCACGAATGTCTCCCGAGGTAAAGGAACCAGCTTTTTTCCACGCGAAAAGATGTTTGATGGAGAGATTCAGGGAGGAGGGGGGAGGGGAGAGAGAGCTGTGTTTCTCAGGGGTGAGCGCGCGAACGCAGCTTTAAGACCGGCTCCGCCGAATACATTTTTAAGAAATGAGGGTGACCCTAAAGTTCCCGGAGCTCCTCCATCCGGAAAGAAATATATCCGGCGCATAAAGCCTCCCCCGATACCGTACAATTTTATGCGCGGATCATTTGCTCGGAGTACCTAAACCGACGAATGTGTTTATCCTGTATGGCTGCCGCGCCGGTGACCCGAATTTTTATTCCTTATCTCGTCCCCTCTAGCGAACTCGTCCGTTTCGTCCAGTTCTCGTCCGTCATTCGTCCGTTCTGCTCTAACCGTCGCTTCGTTCAGAATTTTTCGAAAAGTTCGTTCGTTCGAGGCGTTCGTTTTTAGGCGGAATAAAATTAGCGCGCGGCGTGCGAATATTTTTAAACGTGTCCAATGGTAATTAACAGTTTCGTGTTCGACTGTAAATTAATTTTGTAAGAAACAAATGTAAACAAAGATTGTAAAAACTTAATCGTCATAATTTCAAGGTGCGAAGAGCCTAATTAGAATTGCGATTATATCTAGAATAAATTAATATATTCAATATACATGATTTATTAAAATTATGTTACTTCCGGGAAGCAAGGGGTTCCTGAAGTAATTCGAAGCAACTTTTTCCTTTGCAAAAATGTTCTCCGATGCGTCGTTTACGAGTTATCGACGAAAAACAGATACCAATCGGAGAACGGGCGCAGCGGACGCCCCGCCCTCGCGCGACGCGGTGGTAGCCGTGCGGGCAGCGCGCTGACCGTACTCGCGCTCCGATTGGACGGCGTTTTTCGCTAATAACTCGCGAACGAAGCCGCGGATCGAATTTTCGCTGAGGAAAAAGTTGCTTCGAATGATCTCAGGAACCCAATGGTTCCCACGCGTGACATAATTTCGCGACAGACTGTACAACTTCGATCGAGGTTTTATCGCAGCCATTTTGTCTGTCGCGGGTACTCCGTGGAGCCGGATCCCGAGAGCGACGAATTGATGAGAATCGATCTTGAGAAACGCGTTCGACGATAGTTTCGGCACTCGATACAAATCCCGTATCCGGGGGCCGTTCGATTTTTACGAGCCGAGACGAACGGTCTCGCTACGGCCGCTTAAAATCGAGCTCCGCCGTTCGGGCAGCTTGGCGGGGCTAACGGGACGGCGCGGCAGGGTCCGAGACGCGTAATTCCGGGTCGCATTGCCCGATAAAAGCGCGAAGGCTCGCGCGCGCCGGCTGTTTAATCTCGAGGCGGGCGCGGAATTTAAGGAACGGGAATGAAAAAATAACGAAGTTAATTTGTGCCCGCGGATTAGCGGCCGTGGATCCCGCGCGGCTAATTATCAGGCTATTATCCCCCCGGTTACCTAAATAGATTCATCCTCCGCGGAATATTATCCTCTTATTATGCATATATATGTATATATTACGCATCCGGCTTTCATTAAAACGTTCACCGCCCGGCAAAACTTATCGAATCAACCCGGAAACGTATTTTTCCTTTTTTCTTTTTTTTTCACCATTTCTGGCCGAAAGTTGCCGTTGCTGCGCTTCGAAAATTGCCCGAGAATCGGCCACTCGTTTCGAACGGCAATTAACCGGTCCACGGTTTTCTCTTAGATAAGACCTCTTAGCAGGCTCGTTATTAAAGCAGATTGGAAATTCAAGAAAAGAGAAATTAATGCGAGCAACAGCCACGGCGGAAAAGTGGAAAATTTAATTCGCCCGAAGGCGATTTCGTTCTTTCCGGTTCGAACCGGCGGCACGGAACAGACCTTTCAGTTAATTCGGTATAATTAAAGTATAATAAACTGCAAAAGGGTATTTCGTTTTTTTTCTTTTATTTTGATGAGATTTCAGTATGACGTAGTGCTCGGTATTTGGAGCAACTTTTTCCTTTGTGAAAATCGTCTATCTGCTTTAGTTTCCGAGATATTCGAGAAAACTGCCAACCAAACCTAACCTAGAACTAACCTGGAACTAATGTGGTACTAATCTGGAATTAATCTGTATTTACAACCAGATCGAATATATTTATATCAAATATTGGAAATAACCTGGAACTAACCTGGAACTAATTTAGAACTAATCTAGAACTAACCTAGTACTAACTTGGAACAAGCCTATAATTATAACCAGGTCAAATATTTTTATATCAAACAAATATTGTCTACAATTACTGCAAGATGCAGGATTTGTATAGAAATTAATTGCTTTTCTTAACCATTTTAATTAGCCAATTAAATTGTTTAAATGCTTTCTACTATTCTGCATTTGATCCACTCACAATCGACCGCTTATAAAATTCTGGGCATTTTGAATACCGTCTTGAAAACTATATTCGGAACGTTGCAAGTACCAGTTAGGTACAAGATAGGTCTGCATTAGGTCTACGTTAGGTCTCCAGTTTTTCGAGAATACCTCGGAAACCGGAGCAGATAGAAATGTTCTCCAAAGGAAAAAGTGATTCCAAATTCCGAGCTGTACAACATAGTAAAATTTCATAAAAATCAGAATCGTTATAAATAATACCAAATTGTTATTACAAATTATTATAAATAATTCCAGCAAGACATAATACCTGAAGACTTGCAGAATTGCATCTAATCGACCTGTGAAAAAAAATGTCCCAAACGAACAAATAATCAACGCTGCGCAAACGAAGCCCGTAAAACTGTTTCACAAGGGAGAGAGAGAGAGAGAGAAAGATAGAAAATAGAGTTCGACAGAAACCGCAATGATTTCTGGCGGCACCGGCACGGCTCCGGCGGAAAGTACAACGGTTTTTGGTGACGGTCCAAAAACGCGGGCACGCCGTGCGCGCGTCCACGTGCGGACTCGACGGCGGGCCGGTGTATTTATCGCCGGGCCGTCAATATTTTAGGA
This sequence comes from Megalopta genalis, assembly GCF_011865705.1. Taxonomy (NCBI): domain Eukaryota; kingdom Metazoa; phylum Arthropoda; class Insecta; order Hymenoptera; family Halictidae; genus Megalopta; species Megalopta genalis. The sequence goes on along the minus strand of NW_022890534.1, from coordinate 1,032,917 downwards.
CAAGCTACGTGATCCGAAACTAGTTACGGCCGGGTCCATTGTGTTACGAATGCCGTGGCGGCAGGATGTCAGGGTGTAACGGGCGCGCCGGGCCGCCGGCCGCTCTTCCACAGAGCACACAATGTAGCCTGTGCGCGAAACCGGAAGCTAAATAGCGTCGCAACGGGGTCAGATTCGCCCTTAGCCACGCCGGTGCGTGCGCCGCGCGCGTGTCATATAAATAAAGCCGTTTTACATTTTTATGGCGGCCGGGGACAAATATATTGCGCGCGGCCGTTTATTTAACCGGCGGGAGGGCCCTCCGCCAACTTCGGCCAGCGCTCGCTAACAGCCAGATAAATATTTAAGTGCACTCCTGCCGATTTATTTACACGGAAACCCGAGGATCCCCCCTCCTCCCCGCCCACCCTCCTCGCTACAAGCCGCGATGACACTCCTCGATCTTCCACGGGGATCTTCGGGCAACGTTAACGAGCTCGGAACCCATTCGTTTGCTATCTCGAATTTGTCGTTATTTTTTTAAGCGACACGGAGCTGTCGACATTTATAATAATAATAATAATAATAATAATAAATATATTATGATATAATATAATGACAATGCAATAATATAATATAATAGTAATGAAAATATATTATAGTAATATAATATAGTGATAAAAATATATTGATATAGTAAATATATCCATATAAAATAATATGAATATATTTATAATAATATACAGGGTGTGACACATCACATTCGCCACGATCTTTCAAGCACTTTCGATGGTCTGACGAAAAAATGTCTCGTATAAAAGTTGATCAGTATTCAGTCGGCTATATATTAAAAAATAACAAATTTTAAAAACTATTGATTTTCGACTAAAGGTGAAGGTCACCTTGACTTTTTTAAACGGCAGCCCGTATTTCTGACTCGGCAGAATTGTCGCCAATGAAAAACTGAATTTGAACGACCCACTACACTGTGATCTTCGCATGACCTTGACCTCAAGAAACTGAGGAAGATACTTTTTACAGTCTTTCCAAAAAGTCTCTTTAAAATCGAGACACGCGCGGAAATCGACGGAAACGGTGTCCGTTATCACGGGTAAAATCTTTATAAAGTCCGGACAGATTTTCGACAATCGTGCCGCGGATCGAACACAACCGCCGTTCGAGGCGGCACGGAAAGACGGTTGACACACGCGACTCCTGTATAATTCAGTGCCGCCACTTCGCGGCTTTATACCGGATAAACGTGACAAACGCGTTTAACGGACGGCCGGTTTCCACGGAATCGCCGGCTTCGGCCGGGAAAAGCCGCGGTGGGCAGGGGGTGGGGTGCAGAGAAGGAGGACACGGGAGGAAAAAAATGCGTCGACGGGACCGTATTAATTGTGGCAACTGTTCTTCGCGTTGGATCGGCCGCCGTATGGAAATCATGTGCCGGCCGTGTAAGAACGGCCGATCGGGAACCCGTGTCAGCTGCATTTATTATTAATCGCGGTGCAACGCGCTCGAGAACGGAGGGTCGTTCACTCCGAGGAAAGTTGAGCGTTTACGTCGCGCGAGCCAAGGTGCCAAGGACGTTTCGAAACGTCGATTCTTTGTAGAATATTTGCCAATTTGATTTCAAAATTTAATGCACGCGATATCGTGTGTATAATATAATATCGATAATATTAACCAAATAATATAATATAGGTAATATTATATGAATAAGATAATATAGATAATATTAACCGAATGATATAATACAGGTAATATTATACAAATAATATAATATAAATAATATAACGTAAATATTGGTAATTTAAATAATATTATTATATTATATTTATATTTAAATATTAGTAATATAAATAACAATATAATTACTATCAATTACATTAAAATAAATATCACATAAATATTGGTAATTTAAATAATACTATTATTTTATATTATAATATAATATTTTATGTATATTTCAATATTGCTAATATAAATAATATAATATAAATATTGGAAATACAAATAATATAGCATAAATATTGATAATGCAAATAATATAACATTAATATTGGCAATTTAAATAATATTATTATATTGTATATAGTAGATTATATTATATTATATTTATATTTAAATATTGGTAATATAAATAATATAATATAATATAAATATTGATAATATAATATTGGCAACATAAAAATAATATAAAATAAACATTAACAATATAAATTTAAAAAAAAATGGTACATTTCGACGACACTATTCGAAGAGCTTCATCACGTATTGTTATCCAGCCACTTCGTCGGATATCCAGGGCCGCGTGTGAAACGGTGAACGCGATATTTCAAGGGACGCTCGGAGACCAGAGCTTCGAAATAAAAATTCTCGGCGCGCCGCGCGTAGAACAGCGCCGGGGCGTTGTACATATATGTATATATATATATATTCGTCGAATCGACGATTCATGTATTCCGAAACAACCATTACCGGGGATTGACCGTGTGGATTGTCTTTCCCGGATCGTTCTCAGACAATTGAACAACGGACGAAGGGTGGAGAACGCCGCTCGCGATTGTCTTTGACGCGAGCGCCCTCCCCCCCACTGCGAATAAAATGACGCGTGGCGCACAAAGAGCTTCCGTTTACATTTGCCCGGTAATGGGAGCCTCGAGTGCCGGTGGAGGTGGGGCGGGGAATCAAGTAATAATGTAAATAGAATCGTAACGGTGTTCCTTGACAGGTTACGAGCGGTTACAACGATAAATATGGCGACATGTCGCGTCCCTTTCCGCCGCGGGGGTGTTTCCGTTGGGGAGACGTTCTCGCCGGCCTCGTCGAATATTTTTATGCTTCGACTATTCTATATTTTTTCTATTTTTTATATACTAAATTAAATAAATTTTAAATTAATAATAATTTTATAAATTAAATAAATTAGAATTAAGTAATTAGGAATAATATATATAATATATAATTATTAATTAATATATTAATATTAAATAATTAAATAATATTATATATTATATATTCTAATTAAATAAATTAGAATTACGTAATAAGGAATAAAATGTTGAATGAAATTTATGTAATAATTACGTGAAACTGTTGAAATTAATCTGGTAAATAATCGAGAGAATACTCGGGAGAATTTTAAACATTTATTTCTATTCTCAGTATATTTTTTTATACTTTCTTCTTGCATTTTTTCTTTCTGATATAATTTTTAAATGTATTAGTTCAACAGCGTCGTATAAACAAATATGCCTCGAGCAGAAAGAACAATATCGCACTTTTTCTCGAGCAACCCTCTGATCTTCAATTAATAACCCTCGAGCGTCTTAACAATTACTTTATCATTTTTATTAACATTAATTTGAACTCGTTAAAAATATCGCAAAAAATCCAGAAAAATTACAGAAAAAATGACAAAACCGTATCAGAACTCGGAATTGAAACTTATCCAATTTAAATCGAATTTTTCGACGCGAACCGAAGGTAATTCGAAGGCGTACATAGGCGCAGGACCAGCGCGGCGAAATTCTCAGGAACCCGAAATTCGTCGAAATTATTTCGCGCGACGGCGAAAATTGTCGCGGACGACGAAAGTACGTTTTAAAGGGATCAGGCCGTTGGATGAATAAGGGTGGCCGACGGCCCTAAGAACAAATACTCGAGCGCGCGCGCGTGTTCAACGTCGGGGCGAGGCAGCGCGTATAAAGCCGCGGAAAGCACGGAAAGTATTATTTACAGATAAAACCCGGCGTGAGCGGAGAGCCGACCCGGCTGCACATCCACGGTTTCTTTATGCCGGCACAATGACTCCCGGCATCCTTTTCATGGGGGAGCCATTACTATCGCCGACAGCGAATATATCCGCGGTGCCGGGCCGAGAGACCCGGCGCCGCTTCCGCGGGAAAAGAATCTTGTAAACGATCCGGAACGGGTCTCGACGCTTTTCCACTGACGAGCTCTAATTTCATTCGGGGAACGCCGCGGCGCCCGAGGATTCCCGCGGAAAATTAGATGCCGAACGAGCCCGATCGCCTCGACCGTGGCATCGCCTTCCGGTTAGGCCGTAGGCGATCGTTTGGCAACACCGCGGTCTGAGGTGGTCGACGATGGCCGAGAAACGATCGCGGATCGATGAGGTCGAAGCGACCGCCCCCCCCCCCCAGATCGTTGATATTAACAATGCGACGTTAATTATTACATCGTCATAATGACATCATAATTGTAATTAGGATCGTGATGTTCTCATAATGATATCAAAGTTGTAATTATAATCGTGATATTATGGTTATTATATCGTAGTTATAATTATAATGATGATATCGTTGTGATATCATAACTATATTATAATTATGATCGTGATAACATCACAATGATAATTATCAAATTATAATTATAATCGTGATATTATCGTAATAATGTCACAGTTATAATT
>NW_022890534.1:1008023-1025980 GCF_011865705.1 Megalopta genalis | reverse complement strand
TCATGATACTATCATAATTATGATCCTGATAACATATCATAATGATATTATAGTTATAGTTATAATCATCATAACATCCTGATATCGTAATGATGTCATAATCATAATTATTATCGTGATAACATGATAATATCATATAGTTACAATTATAATATCATGCTATCATCATAATAATATCATAATTATAATTACAACCATATTTCATAATTATCTAGCACCTATTCGATTCGACCGCTTCGTTTAGCCTGTTAATTGCCGGCCTTCCCAGTCTTGCTAACTACCAAACTGTTGCACACCAAATTCTTCCATTATTCAATTCAAGTATTTCGTGTACTGTCCGAATAAAAAGTATCGTCGCAACGTTGCAACCGCCGGCGACGGACAAAGTGTTAATCCCGCGGTGCGGATCGAACACGGAAAGGCAAACTGCAAGGCGATTGCGTAACGGTCGTAAGTGTGCGAGCGTGATCGTAATAAAATTACGCGGCCACGCGCGACCCGAGTTTGCTGCGGCAAATTTCGCCGATGGGACGGTGGAGGGGGGTGAGGGGCTCAGATCCAATCGGGAAGTTCGCTCGGATGGGAAGTTGAGACCGATCAATTTTCCGTGGATCCGAATGAAATCGTCAGTTTCCGGAAAGCAGTTCGAATAAAAGACTGCGGCTCCCGCGGGACAAGCATAATTTGTTAACGAACTAAATTGTGAGCCGCGTCGCGTCGCGTCGGGTCGGATCGAGCCGGGCCGGGCCGGGCCGGGCCGCGTCGCAGGCAGCCGAGAGTCGAACTTTCGTAACTGCGTGCAGCAGAGGGGGGCCGCCGGGGCGGACTGTGTAGCGTTCCATCGGGCACACGAAATATTCAGAACTGGCCAACGGCTAGCCACAGAGGTATTCGGCAATTTCACCACTTTGCATCCGGCCGATTCAGCCGGCCGTTCCTTGCCCGGCCTTTCCCGCGTCTCCGTTCATCCGCGATTTTGGTTTCGCGATTTATCGAATTGTATCGTTTCACGGGGGAGTCCTTTAATGAACGTCGTTCCCGGCCACCGGTGAATTCGTCGAATATTTCCCTCGCCCGGCCGGCAATTAACGACTGCGCCGAAGGGAAATTAGTTTACCGGCCGATTCGCTTTCCACTTATTGTACGAGCGTTCTCTCAACGACGACACTTGAACCCGGCGCTAACGAACGGCGTTCGCGCGATCTGTAACAACGGGACGCGCGAAGTATCTTACGACGCGTCTAAGCGTTCGATTCTACTTATTTTTATATATGCCAATTATCCGGGTCTAAGTCTAACTAAAATATTGGAAATTTGTGATTAGCATAGATTAGTTCTTAGTTAGGTCTGAGTGAAAATAAACGTAAGTGTTTGATAACATTTCTTCCTATTTTACTAATTATCCGGGTTTAAGTCTAGCTGAAATATTGGAAATTTGTGATTAATGTTAGCATAAGTTAGGTCTCGGTTAGGTCTGGGTTAAATCAGACCCAAGTGTTTAATTGCACATCCCCCTATTTTTATATTTACTAATTATCCTGATCTAATTCTAGTTGAAATATTGAAAATTAGTGTTTAATATTTGTATAGGTTAGGTCTCGGTTAAATCAGACCCAAATGTTAAATTGCATTTCTCCCCATTTCAATATGTACTAATTATCCGGATCTAATTCTAGCTGAATTATTGGAAATTAGTGATTAATATTTGTATAGGTTAGGTCTTAGTTAGGTCTGGGTTAAATCAGACCCAAGTGTTTAATTACATGTCTCCCTATTTCTATATGTACTAATTATCCGGATCTAATTCTAGCTGAAATATGGGAAATTTGTGAATAATGTTAGCATACGCTAGATCCCGGTTAGGTCTAGGTTAGGCCAGACCTAATTGTTTAATAATTGCATTTATATCTATTTATATATATACTAATTATACAGGTCTAACTCAGTACGAAATATATAAGAAATCCCTAATCAATATTAGTATAGGTTAGGTCTGGGTTAGGTCTGGGTTAGGCTCAATAGCAAATATTTAACTGCATTTCTATCTACTTCTATGTATACTTAATTATCCAGGCCTAACTCGTACCGCAATATTTCAAATCTCTAACCAATGTTAACATAGGTTAGGTTTTGGTTAGGTCTGGGTTAGACCAGATCTAAGCGTTTATAAATGGTAATGAATTTAACGTGTTCTATCGAATACGAAGAAGAACATAAAATCTCTAAATGTCGAAGATCAATAATCTAATAAACTTTGTGCTCCGTTTTGTTTGGCATTGAACGAGAAGTCTCGATTCAGAAAAATTCATCGAAACATGGAACTGCATGATGCAGCCTCTACAAGCCGCGATTCAATGCAATTTGTATGGTCCGAGCGACGGGACCGGGTTGAACCCGCGACCGTCGACAATCCAGATGGCAAATTGATACGATTATAGCCACTGATTAGACAATTTTATCCGGCAAACTGAAAATTTAACGAACCGCTTGAACGTGATAAATTCTATTACGGGGTCGCTTCTAATCGATGCTAATTAACTTCTCTGGTGCATCAATTATTAAATGAATTTTCCCGTCGGCCGACCAACGAATTCAACAGTTTGGCGGTTTCCTTTCCCTCGCTGATCGCGTCAGCCTCAATTTAACCCGTTTTAGAACATCGGACGCGAGCTTTCTGCGCAAAATTAACTTCGAGCATTAAAGGGGACACTTTAAGAGGTTAGGTATCGGTTACCCCGCGACCGCGTCGTTCTTTATTTGAACGAAATTTCTATTCCACCTCGAGGAACTTTACAAAATGCGAACGACGCTGGACCAGCGCCAACGGATATTAACATAATCCTTCGTCCTTTATTTATTATTATTTCTGCCATTCTGATGTATTCCGTTCCTTTCGCTTTTTGTGCATTTTAATATATTTTTGGTTGCTGTTCTTTCTATATTTGTACCTAAATAAATAAATGAATAAATTCTGCGGGAATCGAGGGTCGCCAAAAATGACGAAAAAGGTCCGGTATGCAAAGCGGAATAGAACAAACAGCTGTTTGCGCAAACAGGGGTAGACGGTAGTCGCGAAATCTTAGCGTAATCGGCTCGTGAAATTTGCATCGAGCTCGACGCGAGGTTGGCGCCGGAAGAAGCAGATTCCGGCGCGTTAACACGGCTAATCCGGCGAGCCGTGCGTGGTAAAACGGACACTTGTCAAAGTGAACAGACTTCGCGCGTACACCCGGCTAAATTAATTTCTCCTCCCCGGACCGCCCCCACTCATTTCGCATTCCTACAGAAACGGCCGAAAGGGCGCCGCCGCACACGCTCCAAACCTAATTCCCCTGCCGCCAAATCGCTGCGAATTTCGCCGCGCCATTGACACACGTTTACGTCACGTACTCTCCGCTAATACAAGGTGTCCCGAAACTCTCGTCGCGACCAGGCGATTCCACGGACGATTTCGAGAAACTTTTTCCTCTGCGAAAATTCTCTCCGAGGCTTCGTTCACGAGATATCGGCGAGAAACACTGACCAATCGGCGGCCGAGTACGGCCGGCGCTCTGCCCGCGCTCGCCGCCGCGAGGGCGTGACGTCGGCTGCGCCCGTGCTCCGATTGGTCCGCACTTCGTTCGACGATAACTCGTGAACGAAGCCTCGTAGAAAATTTTCGCAAAGGAAAAAGTTTCTCGAAATCGCCCAAGGAAACGTCTCGTTCTCTCGGCAAAACTTACAAGCGTAAGCGTTCATTTCCAAGCGGTTAAATCTCCGCGCGCGTCCCATTTATCCGCGAAACAGCGGCCTGTAAATGGGAGTATTAAAAAATTTTGTTAAAACGAACGCATCTTCTTCGGCGCGTTAGAACGTCCGAAAGGAAATTGATCGCTTTCAGGTTCCACGTTAATGCGTGCACGGTACCGCATCGCAAGGAGAACCATTCGCATCCCGCGTCGCATTAACGCTGCAGAATTTAATAAACTTTGATAATACGCGGCTCGTCCGAACACGGCAGAACGAAATGAAATTTAATTCAGAGTCTTTTGAACGGGGAATCCCTGCGCGAAGCTTTGCGATTTAAAGGAACCGGATTCAAAGAAAGCTCTGAATTCTCTTTTGAAGCCGGCATGGAAACGACGCGCGGCCCGCGCATTCGGTTCCCGTTCGCCGAACGCGAATGATATCCCAGATTTAATATTCCGCGAATGATAATGTTCCCTTCAGTTAATTCGCGCGGGTTGCGCCGCGAAATTTGGCGGACCCCGACGGCGTCGCTCGAACGCGGAGTCCCGATCGAGGGCATCGCGACATGATCGTTCGATCGGAGAACTACTGTTCGGGGTCCCACAGGGATTTCCAAAGAAATGATCCGCGCGGAGCGCCGCGTAATCCGGCCCCATTAATTCGCCCATTAAAAATGAATATAACCTCGAAACGGGGCCAGGGGCGGCGGCGGCCGCCTCGTTCCATGCATGGATCACTCTAATCTCCGCATTATGCGTGGAAAGGTTCCAACCCGCGTATCGACCATTCCTCTGCCGGATTCTATCCCTGTCCCCGGGCCGCGAATATCTCCCAGAAATGCTCGGAGCTCAGAACTGAAACCGGCAGATCCGAGCAGATTTGGCAACGGAAGGCGGCAAATGACTTTTTTATTTCTAATTCATGTGCCACGATTCGGAGGCCACGTGACGCGATCCGATGGCAATTCGGTGGCCGCGTGACTCAAAGGCAATTCTGAGGTTACGTGATCCGATTCCAAGGCAATTTGGAGACCACGTGACTCGAAGGCAATTCTGAGGTCACGTGACGTGATTAGAAGGCAATTCTGAGATCACGTGACGTCATTAGAAGGCAGTTCTGAGGTCACCTGACGTGATTAGAAGACAATTCTAAGGTCATGTGATCCGATTCGAAGGCAATTCCTAGGTCACGTGACCCGATTCAAAAGCCACGTGACTTGAAGGCAATTCTGAGGTCACGTGACGCAATTAGAAGGCAATTCTGAGGTCACGTGACGTGATTAGAAGGCAATTCTGAGATCACGTGACGTCATTAGAAGGCAGTTCTGAGGTCACCTGACGTGATTAGAAGACAATTCTAAGGTCATGTGATCCGATTCGAAGGCAATTCCTAGGTCACGTGACCCGATTCAAAAGCCACGTGACTTGAAGGCAATTCTGAGGTCACGTGACGCAATTAGAAGGCAATTCTGAGGTCACGTGACGTGATTAGAAGGCAATTCTGAGATCACGTGACGTCATTAGAAGGCAGTTCTGAGGTCACCTGACGTGATTAGAAGACAATTCTAAGGTCATGTGATCCGATTCGAAGGCAATTCCTAGGTCACGTGACCCGATTCAAAAGCCACGTGACTTGAAGGCAATTCTGAGGTCACGTGACGCAATTAGAAGGCAATTCTGAGGTCACGTGACGTGATTAGAAGGCAATTCTGAGATCACGTGACGTCATTAGAAGGCAGTTCTGAGGTCACCTGACGTGATTAGAAGACAATTCTAAGGTCATGTGATCCGATTCGAAGGCAATTCCTAGGTCACGTGACCCGATTCAAAAGCCACGTGACTTGAAGGCAATTCTGAGGTCACGTGACGCAATTAGAAGGCAATTCTGAGGTCACGTGACGTGATTAGAAGGCAATTCTGAGATCACGTGACGTCATTAGAAGGCAGTTCTGAGGTCACCTGACGTGATTAGAAGACAATTCTAAGGTCATGTGATCCGATTCGAAGGCAATTCCTAGGTCACGTGACCCGATTCAAAAGCCACGTGACTTGAAGGCAATTCTGAGGTCACGTGACGCAATTAGAAGGCAATTCTGAGGTCACGTGACGTGATTAGAAGGCAATTCTGAGATCACGTGACGTCATTAGAAGGCAGTTCTGAGGTCACCTGACGTGATTAGAAGACAATTCTAAGGTCATGTGATCCGATTCGAAGGCAATTCCTAGGTCACGTGACCCGATTCAAAAGCCACGTGACTTGAAGGCAATTCTGAGGTCACGTGACGCAATTAGAAGGCAATTCTGAGGTCACGTGACGTGATTAGAAGGCAATTCTGAGATCACGTGACGTCATTAGAAGGCAGTTCTGAGGTCACCTGACGTGATTAGAAGACAATTCTAAGGTCATGTGATCCGATTCGAAGGCAATTCCTAGGTCACGTGACCCGATTCAAAAGCCACGTGACTTGAAGGCAATTCTGAGGTCACGTGACGCAATTAGAAGGCAATTCTGAGGTCACGTGACGCGATTCGAAGGCAATTCTGGGATCACGTGACCCCATTCGAAGGTAATTCGGAGGCCACATGACTCGAAGGCAATCCGGAAGTCACGTGACGCGATTAGACGGCAATTCTGAAGTCACGTGACCCGTTTCGAAGGCAATTCGTAGGCCACGTGACGCAATTATTCCCGCAGCAATGAATTACATAGACGTAGAACCAGCCCGGGGAAAAATCACGGCAGCTAGAAATTTGTCATTTCCAAAATTAATTACGTTGCGTAAAGAATCACGCCGCCGGAGTGATTTGTGAACGAACGAGAAACGAAACGAAGGATTCGCCCGGCGATGTTATATCGATGGCGTCCAGCGCCGCGGAAAACATTGAACGGACAATCTCGATTGCCGGAGGATCCGACGATTTCCCGAGAAGCAGAAGTTTATCTTCCCGGGGACCCGTTCCCTCGACGCTCGCCAGCCCTATCTCGGCAATGAAACACTCGGAACGAGACGTCGCGGTGGCACGGGGACAGGGGAAATAGGGAGAGGGGGAGAACCGCGCGACGGGATTCAGATTTTACGAGATTTTCAGTGTTCCCTATTAAAGGACATCTTCGAACGACCCAGGAACTTCGAAATTCCAGCGGGGTCTTTCGGCGAGCCAGACCGAAACTGTAATCTCGAGACAGCGCCGGAGAGATCTTTTATATCGCCCGCGGCCTCCCGTGGCTTCATCGAATTACGAGAACTATCGATCCCCGATGCCTTCGATTGCCTCGAATCTGCGAACGACCGAACGGTGACGCGCGATAATCTCGCGGCGGCGAGAGACGATCGATTCGTTCGACTCGTTGTCTGGTTTGCTTTTGTATTTAATAGTGAGCCCTGTCGACGTCTGACAGCGATTAACAAAAATTTCTACGTGAGAAATACAAGATAGAGTTCATCCAAATTTTTCAGAATTTTTATAACAGTGTATGGGGAATAAGAAAATATATTGAACGATTTTTAACGGAATTTAAGGGAGAATAGAACGAGTGATACTATTAAACAATATGTAAGTGAAAATAAAAGAAAGATAATTGAAGAATTAAAAGAGATTAGGGATTCCTCAGGTCATTTAAAGTAACTTTCTCCTTTACAGGAATGTTCTATGAGATCTGGTTAACGAGTTATTAGCATAAAACGTGGTCCAATTGGAGAACGAGGACGGAGCGTGGACGGCCGAGGGCGAAGCGTAACCGGACGAGGGCGGAGCGTCGGCTGGCTAAAGCAGAGCGTAGAGGGGCGAAGGCAGAGCGTCGGCTGGCGTAGGCGGTGCGTGGACGGGCGTGGGCGTGGCATAGGCGTGGCGTGGGCGGACGAGGGCGTGGCACCGCAAATTTTTCGTCGATAACTTCTAAACGAAACCGCGGATTGCATTCGCGCTAAGGAAAAAGTTGCTTCAAATCATCTCGGAATCCTCTCATTTCCCGGAAGTAGCATAATTTTGGGACAGCCTGTATAGTTGTATTTAAATCTAGGATCACGAACCGGAAAAATCTGCAGAAATACTAAAAATCTTAATGCAAAAATATAATCCTGGCTCATATAACTGCACAAACGGTGTCGCAGGCGGTTGTTGCAGCAGTTGCAAGTACGCGACGTTCGAGGTGGCTGTCGAATCGACACTTCGTCCGATATTTAGTCGGTGACAGTGACACGGGGGCGCTGCTGTTTGTCCGCGGGTACAAGCGGAAGCCTGATGAATATTTTCCGGCCGCGCGAGTGCCGCGGACGCAGATCTCCGGAATTAATAAAGCATAAAAATGAGAGAGGTCCTGTAAAAAAAGGCCGGGGCCCCGATCCTGTGAACGGTGATCCGCGCGCGGCACGTCAATTATCGACAGCCGCGATTATAAATTGCAGCTTCCGGTTTTTCGGGCCAACGACAGACTGTAATTCGCTACGCGTAAAACACCGACCCGAACGAATCATCAATTTCGCCTTGCCCGGCGCCGACGGCGAAAAAATCGAAGGAATTAATGATTTATTAACGACTGACCCGTTCTTTTTTCGGCGCCTGTCGCCCGGCCACGTCGAAATTGTCGTACGTACACGGCTCCAGCTCGCCGAAACCCATCCCGCGATTTTCAAATGTTTGTTTAAACGTTGTCGGGTTAAATTAACAAACCTGTTTGAATGTTCTAAACGAATTTTCTCGCGACGATTTCGCAACTGGACAGATTTATGCAAATTAAGGGAAGAGAAGAAATTGCTAAAATGTTGCAATTCCAAAGTAAAAATAATTGTTTGTTTATTAATTAAATAAATGGACGCTGCAATATATGATAAATAATAATAATAATAATAATAATAATAATAATAATAATGATAAAATAATAATAAAATAAAAATAATATATAATAATATTCCAGAAGGTCAAAATAATTTTAGTAACGTATCCAAAGAGTATACAAATTTATACGAATTAAGAAAAGTCTCAATGAATTGTTAAAATGTTGCAATTCAAAAATCCAACATTTGTTCGTTCATTAGTAAAATAAATGACCAGCGAGAAAGGTTATATATTGGACCCTGTAAATCCCAAAAAGTCAAAATAATTTTAACAATCCACAAAAGCCCATACTAATTTATAAAAATTATCAAAAGTCTAAATAAATTGCAAAAACGTTGCAATTCCAAAATCCAACAATTGTTTGTTCATTAATAAAATAAATGACCAGCAGGAGACGCTGTATATTGAACCCAATAAATTTCAGAAGGTCAAAATAATTTTAACAATCCACCTAAAGAGTCCATACTAATTTATAAAAACTATCAAAAGTCAAAATAAATTGCTAAAACGTTAAAAAAGTCCAAAAATTATTCGCGCACGCGTAAAATGAATGAACGAATGGCCAATTGATGTCCATAAATTCCCAAGAAAGCCCAAATAATTTAAACAACGTGCCGAAAACGTAGAAAATCAGTCTCCCCGGAAAAAGGATCCCGTAAAATTTGTCACAGCCGAGGAAGCGGCGGATCGAAGCGCGCCTCTCAAATGAATTACATTTGAATTCGAACGCGTCCGCAGCAAAAAGCCGATCGTTCACTTAGTTGCCAGCGCCGCGGCACAATCGCGCGGCCGTTCCAGTAGATTTACCCGAAATGTGCCGGACCTGCGGGTCCATTTCTCCTCGGCTAGGTCCCGGTCCGGTAAAAAACCGGCCGATTGTCATTACCAGAAGCGTCCTACCGAGAAATCCGCTAATAATTGCGTCATTCGAGAAGGCGAAGAGAGAGGGGCGGGGGATTCCATCGGATCGTGTCGAGCGTGAGAATAGTCTCTATAAGTCGAACGGTCCTCGGAGCAGCGGTAAGAAATTAGCTCGGCTCGTTTCTCCGGTATCTTCGCTGACCATCGCCGGCTCTCGCTTAATTCACTCGAATGACCGTTTCGATCCGCGCGCCAAAAAAAAGGATGGGAGAGAGAGAGAGAGAGAGAGAGAGAGAGAGAGAGAGAGAGAGACGATCGACCGGAGAAAAAAAAGAGCGCGCCTAGCGATCCGCTAACGAGGGTATCGACGACCGATCGGACCGCCCGATTAGTGTCCGAACTCCCCCGAGGACCACCGTCGAGCTTTTTATCCGCTCGCGAAATTTCAATCGGTTTGCGGACCGTCGTTCTTACCGCCGGACTTTTGCTAATTGATCGCGGCGGGCTCGCCTTTTTCCGGGCTTTCGACGCGACGCCGTCTAATGAAGTCGGACCGGCGCTCGGCGAGTCGGTGCAAAATATTGCGGGCATTTGGGGGAGTGCTAAAAAAAGTCTTTAATAATTTATTATTATTGTTATTATCCGCGGTGGTAAATCGCCTGTCTGGAAGTCTGGCTCAAATTCTTAGTGTTCAAAGGGTTGCTCAAAATCAAATTGCTGAAAAGGTCTTGCTCATATTTAAGGTGCTAAAAAGTCTGCTTAGTAGTTTTGGCTCAAATTATCAGTGCTCAAAGTCAAATTGCTGAAAAGGTCTTGCTCATATTTAAGGTGCTAAAAGGTCTGCATGGTAGTTTTGGCTCAAATTATCAGGGCTCAAAGTGTTGCTCAAAGTCAAACTGATAAAAAGGTCTTGCTAAAAGCCTTGCTCATATTCAAGATACTAAAATGTCTGCCTGATAGTTTTGATTCAGGTTCTCAGTGCTGAAAGTGTTGCTCAAATTCAAATTGCTAAAAAGGACCTGCTAAAAGTCTTGCTCATATTCAAGATACTAAAAAGTCTGCCTGGTAGTCTGGTTCAGATTCTCAGTCCTCAAAGTGTTGCTCAAATTCAAGCTGCCAAAAAGACTTGCTAAAACTCTTGCTCATATTCAAGGTACTAAAAAATCTGCTTGGTAGTCCGACTCAAATTCACAATACTCAAATTGTTGCTCAAATTCAAATTGCTGAAAAGCTCTTGCTAAAATTCTTGCTCATATTCAAGATAATAAAAAATTTGCCTGGAGGACTTGCTCAAATTCTCAATGCTCAAAGTGTTGCTCAAATTAAGACTGCAAAAAAGATCTTATTTAATGTCTTGCTCATATTCAGAAATGCTAAAAGGTCTGCCTCATAGTCTGGCTCAAATTCTCAATGCTCAAAATGTTGCTCAAATTCTCATTTCTAAATGTTTTCTCAAAATTCTTTACATTAAAACTCTACCCGATAATTCTTGGTACTAAAAGTGTCTTCCCAAAATTCTTGCTCAAATTTCTAATGCTAAATATCTTATTAAAATTCTTTAACTTAAAACTCTCCGTGATATCCTTGGCACTAAAATTGTCCTGCCAAAATTCTTCCTCAAATTTCCAATGCTAAATAACGTCTCATCAAAATTCCTTGCACTAAAAATCCCCCCGAAACTCATCATCAAAAATCTACCCGATATTCTTAATCCTAAAAACCTACCCGATATTCCAAATCCTAAAAATCTACCCGATACCCTTAATCCCAAAAATCTACCAGACACCCATAATCCCAAAAGTCTCCCCGACACCTTTAATCGTACAAGTCTACACGACATTCGAAATCCGGCAAGTCTGCGGACAGTCTGAAACTCGCGGGCCGAAAATTCCTTCGGAAATAGCCGGTGCCCGAATATCCCGAGAAATTCTCGAATCAAAAGCGAGTAATCCAGCGGAGTCCCGGCGAACAATTAGACGGCGCGCAGGGGGAACCGGTATAAATCCGACCGGATTTCGGGAACCGGCCGCAAATAAAAATGCGGTGCACCAATATTTCCATCCCGGTTGGAAATAAAATAGAAAGCTGGTCGAATAGCGGCGAACGTTTCGTTGCGTCGAGTTTCTCTCGTGCACGGGCCGCGGCGAGTGAATAAACCCCGCGGTCCGGTTATAACTCCCGGCACATAACGGAGTATTTCAGAAAATGTTTCGATTCGAAAATCTCTTGAACGGTTTACGAGGTGTACACCGATTCAATAGGCCAGAGCACGCGCGAGCGAACGCGTCCCGGAGAGCAATTAGCTCGTTGCTGCGTGATCGACGATTCGAATAGAAAAGTCGAGAATCCGAGATTCGAAGACAGCAACGTCGCACGGTGGTCTCAAATGCCAAATCGATGGTCGAAATTCCGAAAAATTGATCATTTCGTTCAGCATACTCTGTCTTAAACTAAGGTGTACCCTTATGACTGTGTCCCATAATTACGTTAGCACGCAGAAAGGGCTGATTCCTGAGGTAATTTCAAGCAACTTTTTCCTTTGCGAAAATGTGATTCACGGCTTCGTTTACGAGTTATTAGCGAAAAACACTGACCAATCAGAGGAGAGCGCGGCTGACGCGAGGCGGCCGAGCCAACGAGCGCGCGGAGCTCGGTTCCGCTCATTGGCTCCGCCGCCGCGCGCCAGCCGAGCGCGCATCTCATTGGTCACTGTTTTTCATTAATAACTCGTAAACGGTGTCTCGGAGGAAAATTTCGCAAAGGAAAAAGTTGCTTAAAATCATCTGAGGAATCATTTTTTATCGCGTGCTAACAAAATTATATAACATAATTATATATTGTATATAATACAATTAATTACATATAGTATATAATACAATGTATAATATAATTAATACATATTATATCTAACATTATATATAACATAATTACGGGACACCCGGTACATGGCCGTGTCGTATAACGCAACTCGTTCGCGTCGACAGCGTCGACGATAAATTTTCTAATTAATTCCGCGTCGACTTTCCGTTTCGGCCACGATGTCGGCCGCGAGCAATTAAACGAGAAAACGATATCGCCGATGGATTTCCGAGCCCGATGGATCGGCACAGGTAAATGGACCACGGCCGGCCGTGATTAGAAACCGTAAACGCGCGGTATAAAAACTGGGAAGTTCGCTGTTTAGGGGAACACGCCGGAAGATATTGAAACGGTGGTCGGGCAGCGTAACGAGTGCTCGATTCGGTCCGGCTTTCTCCTCATTTACAACAGTCGTTTAATCCGCTCGATCGACACGCCGTTCTTCGACACGATCCGGCGAATGCCAGGCGGCGAACAAAAGACTTCGGGACGGGAAGGAAAGAAATTTGTTGAATTCACCGTGCTCGATGAACTTCTTCGGCGCACTATAATTTCGTCCAATCGAACATTTCACGTCGTTCGTTCGGTCTGAGAATTTCTTTATCACGCTCGGTGAAAAGCGACGCTGATTTCTTACCAGTTTCCACAATTCATTTTTATTGTGACTATTGTTATTTTTATCGTTATTTTTCTTGTTATTTTTATTATTATTTTCATTGCTATTTTTATTGCTATTTTTATTATTATTTTTCTTGTTATTTTTATGATTATTTTTATTAGTGTCATTATTACTATTATTTTTTTTTATTATTATTTTTATTATTATTTTTATTATTATTTATATTGGTGTTATTATTACTATTATTACCACTTCTATTATTATTTTTCTTATTTTATTTTTATTATTATTTCTCTTGGAAACATTTTTAAAGGAAACTTATAAGAATTCCATAGAAATTTCAATATTTATCTCGACCCGTTTGGTAGCTTCGACGTTACAAAAGGCGTCGGCGCAATCTCCGCCACAGCGTTCCAACATTCGCGAAGAAACGTCGGAAATTGCGAGTTCGATGGGGGCGAGATTGCCGACAAATAGGTGGCAGTTTTGTAGCTCGAGAATAGTCCCGGGACACTTGGAAGTCAACGGCAAGGAACTAAGAGATTAAGGGGCTGACCATTGTCCAAGCTATGGTAAGCGTAATGCGCAATCCAAGGAGCTTAGTTTCTGACGTTGCAGTATGATAGTGATTACGGCAGCCCGAGACCTCCGAGACCTCTTAAGCCTAACTTGCGCGCACGACGTGTACAATACCCCCCTCCCCCCTCGTGGTATTCCCTAAACTGCTGTTCCGTTCGTTATTACCGCGTCGTTTGAATGGCAGGCGTTATCGGGAACGCTAAAACCGTTCGTTAATTACGCGGACGACAGACGATTTAATTTTTAATTTTTATGGGTGAACCGCTGGAAAGATTACAAATATTTAATGACGTCAATGTGTATTAATTTCGACTTAAAACTACTTGAAAAAGAAATGCTATTTCTGAGTAATTTCTATTTTTCCAGATGCAGACAATTTTGGAGATAATAAAATGGCTGAAAAAAGAATGCAAGCTCTAAGGGACTTCTTTTATTTTTTGCAGATGCAGGAAATTTTTATTTCGCCTTAACAAATTATTTGAAAAATTGTGCGACTTTCAAGTGACTCCTTTTTCTTTTTGAAGATGGAAAAAACTTTTATTTCGACCTAATAAAATTATTAAAAAAGGAATGCAAATTCTAGTGACTCTTTTTTATTTTTGGAGTTGCAAAGAATCGACCTAACAAAATTACTATAAAAATTATGCGATTTCTAAATGACACATTTTTCATTTTGCAGCTGCAGAAAATTTTTATTTCGACCTAATAAAATTATTTAAAAAAGAATGCAACTCCAAAGTGACTCCTTCTTCTTTTTGCACTCGCAAAGAATTTTTATATCGATCTAACGAAATTACTATAAAAATTATGCGACTTCTAGATGACTTCTTTCTCATTTTGCAGCTGCAGAAAATTTTTATTTCGATCTAATAAAATTATTAAAAACATAACGCAACTCCGAAGTGATTCTTTTTCATTTTTGGAGTTGCAAAGAACTTTTATATCGACCTAACAAAATTACTATAAAAATTATGCAACTTCTAAATGACTCCTTTTTCATTTTGCAGCTGCAAAAAATTTTTATTTCGACCTAATAAAATTATTTAAAAAAGAATGCAACACCAAAGTGACTCCTTCTTCTTTTTGCACTCGCAAAGAATTTTTATATCGATCTAACGAAATTACTATAAAAATTATGCGACTTCTAGATGACTTCTTTCTCATTTTGCAGCTGCAGAAAATTTTTATTTCGATCTAATAAAATTATTAAAAACATAACGCAACTCCGAAGTGATTCTTTTTCATTTTTGGAGTTGCAAAGAACTTTTATATCGACCTAACAAA
Source organism: Megalopta genalis (assembly GCF_011865705.1). NCBI lineage: Eukaryota > Metazoa > Arthropoda > Insecta > Hymenoptera > Halictidae > Megalopta > Megalopta genalis. Next base: position 1,011,214 of record NW_022890534.1, on the reverse strand, counting down.
ATTACTATAAAAATTATGCAACTTCTAAATGACTCCTTTTTCATTTTGCAGCTGCAAAAAATTTTTATTTCGACCTAATAAAATTATTTAAAAAAGAATGCAACACCAAAGTGACTCCTTCTTCTTTTTGCACTCGCAAAGAATTTTTATATCGATCTAACGAAATTACTATAAAAATTATGCGACTTCTAGATGACTTCTTTCTCATTTTGCAGCTGCAGAAAATTTTTATTTCGATCTAATAAAATTATTAAAAACATAACGCAACTCCGAAGTGATTCTTTTTCATTTTTGGAGTTGCAAAGAATTTTTATATCGACCTAACGAAATTACTATAAAAATTATGCGACTTCTAGATGACTTCTTTCTCATTCTGCAGCTACATAAAATTTTTATTTCGTCCTAATAAAATTATTAGAAAAAAAGACGCACAAAATTTTTATTTCGCCCTAACAAAATCGCTAAAAGCAGAAATGCAACTTCGCGTTGCATAAAACTGCACGGTCCAGCAATAAATTATAGCCGATCTTATTCCGCCGATGCATTCAATGCTGGTTGCATCGCGCGGATCGCGAATTATAGAACACCATCCGAACGCACGGACCACAAAGATTCAATTTTCCCCGGGCCGGGCCCGCGTTTCCGTCGGGATTCTTTTAAAGCGGGGGACGGAGGGGGGGGGATGCGCGTTCGAATGTTTCCGCCATTCGCGTCGAGAGCCTCGGCGTGTCTCTCTCGCCGCGGAAAAATCCAAGACGAGAGAGCCGGTTGCTCGCGAGTCGGGTGCCGCGGAAAATCACGGATCATAAGGTTCAGCCGCGCATTCCCATTCGTCAGGGGAACGGAGAGTGCCCCGGCTACCTTGCCGCCATTTCGCGGAGCATAAAGGATGCGACCGTAAATCTCTCCGCGGACCTCGTTCGGCCGCTGCGACACAATAGTCGGACGCCGCGGCGCGATGCGATGCGGCGCGACGCGGATGCGATGCGGATGCGGCGCATCGAGGATCGCGCCGGCGAAAGAGCCGCGCGTAGATCGCGGTCATTTTATCGTAATACGATTTACAATGAAACCCATCTCACCGGTGGCGCCGTCGTACTTGCCGTTTACTACGAGCCTGCTCCCTACGATGCCACTTTAACATTTAATCGAGCCGCTTCCTCACCTGGAACAAGAGAGGCAAAGGGTTAGGCTGATAAGATTGCGTTATCGAAGGCTTAGACGCGATTTTGGGAGATAATTTTTGGAAATTCCTGAGAATTTGTGAACTGAAAGTTTGGAAATTTTGGGGATTTGTTTTTGATATTTGGGAAATGCGATTTGTTGCGATTTGGGGGAAATCTGGGTTCGTAGGAATTTTGCAATAATGCTTAGTGTTGCATTGTCAATGAATTTTCAACATTTTTGTGCTTCGATGGAGTTGCAATATTGCAAATTTAATTTGTGCGGAAACGATGTTTGTGAGGTTTAAGGCTCAAATTTAGGCTCAAAATATTGCAACATTGTGATACTATTTTATTGTTGCAGTACAATTTTGAGAAATTGCATGTTTGAACTAGGTTGAAATTTTGCAGGAAGCTTTATTTTATACGGAAATAATGCCTGCAAGAAGGATTTTATGAGACTTGAAATTTAAGGCTCAAATATTTGCAACATTGTGCTACTATTTCATTGTTGCGATATAATTTTGAGAAATTATATGTTTGAACTAGGTTGTAAATGTTGCAAAAAGCTTCATTTTATACGGAAATAATGTTTGCGTGGTGGATTCAGGGTGACTCGAAATTTAAGGCTCAAAATTTTTCAATATTGTGCTACTATTTCATTGTAGCGGTATAATTTTGAGAAATTACATGTTTGAACTAGGTTGTAAATGTTGCAAAAAGCTTCATTTTATACAGAAATAATAATATTCCCTATGAATAATATAGATATATCAGGTCTATACCGGAAAGTTCTGTCCGATAGTGTCACTTCAAGTTTCAATCCATATGCACATGTTGATTTGAGACATATATGACTATCTCTCTTTATCATTGCATTTACACACATGTACTCTCCTAAATAAACTGATACAAAGATGTCTCATGTTATTATTAAGTGAGACGCGATCGTGAGAACATGGCTACCGATGATAATGCCAGACCACATGCTGCTTTGGCGACTCGTCAGAAAATCGCAGGGCTAGGCTTGGAAATTCTGTCACATCCACCATATTCCCCAGACATAGCACCCTCCGATTATCACTTGTTTCTCTCTTTGCAAAACTTTTTACAGGAAAAAAATTCAAAACTGAAGCTGATGTCAACCAAGTACTATTTGAGTTCTCCGCCTCTAAAAATAAATCATTTTTTTAAAATGGAATTTACAAGTTGCCGTCACGCTGGCAAGAAGTCATAAGTAACGATGGAAAGTATATTCTACAATAAATATTATTAAATGTATGAAAATTGTGTTATATTTCAATTCAAAAACGGACAAAACTTTCCGGTAGACCTAATATTTCCTATAAATAATAATATAAATATACTTCCTATAAATAATAATATAAATATATTTCCTATACATAATATAAACATACTTCCTATAAATAATAATATAAATATGTTTCCTATAAAAAATAATATAAATATATTTCCTATAAATAATAGATATACTTGCTATAAATTATAATATAAATATACTTGCTATAAATAATAATATAGATACATTTCTTATAAATAATATAAATATACTTTCCACAAACATAACAAATATACTTCCCATAAATAATACAAAGCATTATTCCTACAAATAATATAACTATATCTCCTACAAACAATACAACCACATTTCCCAAAAATAACATAAACAACTTCCCCCCTCCCCCCCACAAATCCACCTAAACACCTCCAAAACCCATAAAATAAAAACCCCAAGCCCGATCAATCCGACAGCTTCGCTTTACCATAGCCTCCAAACACGAAACATCGTCCAACCCCTAAAATCCTCGCATCCCATCAGAACGTCGCCTCTCCGGACCAGCATCCTCCAGCTTCCAGGACCGCAAATTCACGAGAACGGCGCGCCGGTGGCGAGGAAACGCGCGTCGCCGACAGCCGCGGCGTAAATAATGCGAGGGACCGTCCTTGGAAAAATGCGAGGCACGCCGGGACGGCGGCGATCGGGTTCGCGACACCGCGAATACCTCG
>NW_022890534.1:991350-1007979 GCF_011865705.1 Megalopta genalis | reverse complement strand
GGGGGGGGGGGGGGGGGGGGGGGGAGGTTCGAGGCGATGCCCGAGGCGGCTCGGCGTGATCTACGGATCGGACATCGGCGCGGGAGCCTGATTAAGCGGAAGGCCGGGCTCTAATCACGGTCGCCGGCAATTAGCGGCGGGCCGCGCCGGGATAAATCTGAAAATTGGATCCCGCGGAAAAGTGCGCCGGACGGCTAACGAGCGAGTGGCTCAATCAGTCGGCTTACTTTGCATCCGATAACCATCGATGATAGGGCCGCGGCTCGGCGGATCGGGGCGGAGTGGGGCGGAGTGGGGCGGAGCGGGGCGGAGCGGGGTGGAGCGGGGCGGAGTGGGGAGTTCGACGTAGCGACCGCCGAAACGGCGATTGTTTATGAATACGGTCCTAATGAAGTGGCGGCGAGGGAGGCCGCCGTTCGAAGGGGATGGATGTGACACGGAGCCCCGGACGCCGTATAACTTCCTGGGTGATTAACTGCTGAATCGCCAGGAACGCGCGCTCCCTCCCCACTCCGAGTTAATTGCGGCCCTCGCCGCGCGCGCGTAATTACGCGCGGATATCGGCCGCCGCGGAAAACTTAGGATCGCGCGCGGATTCGGACCGCGAAACGCAAAGCGTCGCCGCTGCTTTTTATCCGGCGATTTTCTCGCCGAAATCAAATTTCGTTGTTTGCGTCCAATTTGTAAATGCCGGCCAATTTGTCCATCGGTGTGTTGTTTATTAACGGTTGATTGTCAACGGCGAGCCGAACGATTTCGTTCGCACGTTGTATGATTAAATGACGCGCGATAATTGGAGTACAGCTTTTATGTGGATTTTGGAGAAATTGTTTGGAGGGGGTGGATTTGATGTCGTTGTTGCATTGTTTTTGGTGCATTGAAAATGTTTTGTGAAAGGGAATGTTGATGGAGCTGTTCTGATTGGTGAGATCGATGTGGGGGAGTTTTATTTTGAATGTAGAAGCAGTCGGTTTTAGTAATAGTGAAACTCGTCTGTGGTATTATTTTGTACTGATATAATTGTCGGATGGATGATTTACTAATATAATTATCAGCAATATAATTTACTAATATAATTATCAGCAATATAATTGACTAATGTAATTATCAGCAATATAATTGACTAATGTAATTATCAGCAATATAATTGACTAATGTAATTATCAGCAATATAATTGACTAATGTAATTATCAGCAATATAATTTACTAATGTAATTATCAGCAATATAATTTACTAATGTAATTATCAGCAATATAATTTACTAATGTAATTATCAGCAATATAATTTACTAATGTAATTATCAGCAATATAATTTACTAATGTAATTATCAGCAATATAATTTACTAATGTAATTATCAGCAATATAATTTACTAATGTAATTATCAGCAATATAATTTACTAATGTAATTATCAGCAATATAATTTACTAATGTAATTATCAGCAATATAATTTACTAATGTAATTATCAGCAATATAATTTACTAATGTAATTATCAGCAATATAATTTACTAATGTAATTATCAGCAATATAATTTACTAATGTAATTATCAGCAATATAATTTACTAATGTAATTATCAGCAATATAATTTACTAATGTAATTATCAGCAATATAATTTACTAATGTAATTATCAGCAATATAATTGACTAATGTAGTCATCAGCAATATAATTGACTAATGTAGTCATCAGCAATATAATTGACTAATGTAATTATCAGCAATATAATTTACTAATGTAATTATCAGCAATATAATTTACTAATGTAATTATCAGCAATATAATTTACTAATGTAATTATCAGCAATATAATTTACTATTATAATTATCAGCAATATAATTGACTAATATAATTATCAGCAATATGATTGATCTATTATTACTGTTATTGTTACTATCATTACATATAATTAATTAACCCATAATAACAATGCCAATTCGGTTCATCACTTCTCTAACATGGATTCCAACGAACATTGGTCGACGGGTGTTGAAATAATATCGAGCATTGAATCGACGCGAACGAATTTATTCCACGATTTTGGAGAACAAGAACGGAGGCTTTGATAAGTATTGTTCCACTCCCCTCACCGTCCCCCGCTCACCGCGCGCCCCTCTTCTCGGCAATGTTTGCGCAAACAATGGTCCCGGGAGATCCGGAGTGCAGTTATTAAACCGGTCGTGGATGAGGGTGATTTCAAAAGGGGTACTGCTAATGAAAATGTAGCGAAAGGTTGATTATGTCTTGGTGAAAAAGCGATTAAAGTGCAGCGAAATTCGGCGATTAAATTTACAAAAATTTCCATTCCGCGTCGCGAATCGACTCGAAAATTTCCAATTTTCCCGGCCGGCGGGTTTTCATTGCGTTCGCAGTTGTAATGTTTACAGACGTGGACCTCATACACCCCCTCCCCCCGCCGACCAGGTCGCTAATGAATTATCGCTGTTTCACGCGGTCAGCGCGGCTGAAAATATCCACCGCGTTAATCGCAAATTGCGGTCTTTATTAACGGGATCCGCGTTGAAAAAAATGAGGAGCGGAGCTTTTCACGCCGCGGTGCCGCGATTTTCGATTGAAGTTTCCGAAGTCGAACTCCATTTAAAATATTTAAAATAAAAATATATAAAATAATATGAAAAATATATATGCAGAAATAATATAACAAGAAATATATAAAATAATATGTAACAAATATACATACATAATATAATAAATGATATAACAATATAATATATTATATTATATACATTAAATATTATATATATTATATATTGTACTGTGTTTTATATATTATATTATATATTATATTATATATTATATTATAAATTTAATATTGTATATAATATAAAATATTATATTATTAATATTATATTTAAAATATTATTTATATTAAATATATATTGTAATATAATAAATGATATAACAATATAGTATATTATATTATATATATTATATATTATATTATATATTCTACATTATTTTATGTTGTTACATTTAACGTTGCTTCGCAAACACAACACGATTCATTTAACAGATAAAACTCACAACTAGTCGTACAATGATTAATTAACTAATTTCATTCCATTTAATTCACCGTAATCGATGTAATCTCGCCTACTCTGTTTTTTCAAATTTCATGCAATTTGTCACGAGCACCGCGTGCAGAATACGCGTGCCAATTAACAGAGTCGTTTTGTTTTCTAATTTTGTCCGGGCCTTAACGGTTATCGAGCACAGCGCGCGTCTCCCATTCGCCGTGATCCAGTTTCGTGTCGCGGTGCAATAACTCCCGGCAAATCGAGGGAATAAATCTTTACTCTTGCGCGAGTCGGCCGGACGCTATCGCTTACAATTAGCCTAGCCATAAAATTTTACAGTGGCGCCGCGCCGCGCCGCGTTTCGCTCCGGCCGCCGGGATAAAAATGTCAAAAGCGTGCGGCGGCTTCGATCCGATCGAATCGTCCGGAACTCGATGCGGAACGCGTTTCCGGTTTTTACGCCGTCCGACCCGCGCGTGGAATATTTTCTTACGACACGATGTTCGCTCGATCATCCCCGCGGAACGATGCTCTTTGATCGCGACGCGGCCGGGGACACATTCGGGAAATTGGATACGATCTACGGGGTGTCCTGTAATCACGTTGACACTTGGAATGGGGCGATTTCTGAGGTCATTCCGAGTAACTCTTTCCTTGGGAAAAATTTTCTACGAGCCGCCGTTAACGAGTTATCCGCGAACAAACGTGCGGGCCCCGCCCAACGGCGACTTCGCCCCGCCCACTCTCGCTAATTGGTCCGCGTTTTTCGTTGATAACTCGTTAACGCGGCCTCGGAGAACATTTTTGTAAAGGGAAAAGTTGCTGCAAATGACCTCAGGAATCAGCTCATTCTGTGTTAACATAATTTATACGACACCCTGTAGAATCGCTTCGGAGTCGAGGACCGGGCGCCGCGATCCGCCGTAGCGAATCGATAGTTCGGCTAATTCCCGTAGGACTTTGAATTCTTCGATGCCGCAATCAATTATTCGAACACTCGATTTTACGAAGCGCAACAGAATTATCCGAATTGCTGATGTCCGAGTTCTGTGCTATTGGAGCGCGATTCTCGTGGGGGTAGTTCACTGTTGGATCGCCTACGTGAAACACTGTTTATTGTATAAATCCATGGCGACCTAATTTGGCATTCGAATCAGGCAAATTGTAGCTTGTTTTAAAGCTGACACTTTAAGTTTTAATTTCAGCTGAATTGCGTTGAAAAAGCTCTGCGGCAACGTAATTTGAAGTTGACTTAAAATCTTCCTTTAAAATTGGGTTATTTTTCTCTCTAGGCAGCTGTCGAGAATTTTCGATTTTTCAAAACGATGTCGCGATTCCTTTTTAACTTAATATACCTCATCTTAAAGCAGATACTTTTAGTTTTAATATAAGGTACATTGCACTGGAAAAGCTTTGTGGGAACATGATTTGAAATTGACTCAAAGTCTCCCTTCGAAATTGCACCATTATCCTTCTAGCTACCAGTCGAAACTTTTCGAGTCTCCGAAATGACATCTCGATTCTTTTTCAATTGCTTCTACCCCTTAAAGTAGATACTCTCAGATTTAATTTAAGCCTAATTGCTTAGAAAAAGTTTCACGGGAACATAATTTGAAATTGACTCAAAGTCTCCCTTCGAAATCGAGCCATTATTCTTCTACTCAACGGTTAAGATTTTTTGAGTCTCCGAAACGTCTCGATTCTTTTTTTAATCTAATCTACCCTATCTTAAAGTAGACACTTTCGGCTATAATATAAGTACAATTGCGTTGAAAACGCTTTATGGGGACGTAACTTAAAATTGACTGAAAGTCTTCCTTTAAAATCGAGCTATTATTCTTCTACTCACCGGTCGAGATTATTGAAGTTTTCGAAATGACGTCGCTATTCTTTTTTAATCTGATCCACCATATCTTAAAGTAGATACTTTCAGCTATAATTCAAGCCTAACTGCATTGAAAAAGTTTTACAGGAACATAATTTAAAAGTGATTCAAAGTCTCGCTTTAAAATCGGGCCATTATTCTTCAACTCTCTTGTCGAGATTCTTGGAGTTTTCGAAATGACTTTGCTATTCTTTTGTAACCTAATCTACCTTATCTTAAAGTAGATACTTTCAGCTACAATTTAAGCTAAATCTCATGGAAAAAGTTTCCTGAGAACACAACTTGAAACTGTCCCAAATTCTTCCTTCAAAATCGAGTCATTTTTCGTCGAACAAATGGTCGAAGTTCTTCAATTTTTAAAACTCGAAAAGATTCTCGAGACTCCTTCTCAATCTAATCTACTCCATCTTAAAGTAGACACTTTCAGCTTTAATATAAGCTCCATTGCATTGAAATCGTCTCACAAAGAAGCAACCGAAAATCAACTCAAAGTCTCCAATTAAAATCACTTTATTTCTCTCGGAGTTCACATCCACTAGCAGTTTACTTCCAAAAGAACCACTTCATCAGAACCGTTTCTAAGACAATGTCTGCAAAAATATCAAATCGTCGGAACGACAAAAGTAATAAGCACGTACTCCGGCATTTTAATCCGACAATTTAAACAATGCGTTCAAGTGCATAAAGCAGGCCCGCCGGGTAATTGCAGCCCACTGCGCCAGGCCATCGAGCCCGAGCTCCGGCCGGTATTATCGCAGTCGCATTTCTGTGATTGAACACCGCGCATTTTCCCCTCTTTCTCGTGTCCCCGCCGTCCGCCTCCCGCCTAAATACCTGCCGTGTGTCGCAGGACGGGAACGAAGGGAACAGGGCGGACGAGAACCGCGGGCGGGAACGCCGCGAGCCGGGACGAAAAAGTGAGCGCCGCGGCCGTCGAACGAAAACCGGATATACAACACGGTGAATCGAAGATTTAATTTGAACTACATTCGAGTTAAAAATACGCAGTGGAAAGTAACTTAATATTGAGTCAAAGTTGACTCTAAGATTGAGTAATTTTCCTTCAGGACGACCGCCGAGTTTTCCCGATTTTGAAAAATTGTGTCACTAGTCCTTCTTAATACGATCTGCCTCATTTTAAAGTACATACACTCAGTTACATACATTCATTTAATTTGAGCCATATTCGAGTCAAACATACGTGCTGGAATGTAACTTAATGTTGAGTCAAAGTTGACTCTAAGGTTGAGTAATTTTCCTTGGGGTCGTCCGACGAGTTTTCTCGATTTTGAAAAATTGTGACACCAGTCCTTCTTAACACGATCTGCCCCATCTTAAAGTACACACTTTCAGCTTTAATTAGAGACATATTCGAGTTAAACATACATACTGGAATGTAACTTAATATTGAGTCAAAGTTGACTCTAAGGTTGAGTAGTTTTCCTTGGGATCGTCCGACGAGTTTTCTCGATTTTGAAAAATTGTGACACGAGTCCTTCTTAACACGATCTGCCCCATCTTAAAGTATTATACACACTTTCAGCTTTAATTAGAGACATATTCGAGTTAAACATACATACTGGAATGTAACTTAATATTGAGTCAAAGTTAACTTTAAGATTGAGTAATTTTCCTTGGGGTATTTTCCTAATTTTCCTAATTTTTAAAAATTAGGTTCTGAGTTCTTTTTGATATAATCTCTCTCATCTTAAAGTAGACACTTTCAGCTTTAATTTGAGCTATGTTCGAGTTCAAAGTACGCGGTGAAATGTAACTTAATATTGAGTCAAAGTTGACTCTAAGATTGAGTAATTTTCCTTCAGAACGAACGCCGAGTTTTCCCGATTTTGAAAAATTGTGTCACTAGTCCTTCTTAACACGATCTGCCTCATCTTAAAGTAGACACTTTTAGCTTCAATTTGAGCTACGTTTGACTTAAAAATACTTACTGGAATGTGACTTTAAATTGAGTCAAAGTTGACCCTAATATTGAGTAATCCTCCTAGGAGTCATCCGTCTGATTTTCCCGATTTTTAAAAATTATGTCACTAGTCTTTTTAACACCATTTTCCCTATCATAACTATACACTTTCAGCTTTAATTTTAGCCATATTAGAGTTAAAAGCATGTAGTGGAATGTAACTTAATATTGAGTCAAAGCTGACTCTAAGATTGAGTAATTTTCCTTCAGAACGACCGCCGAGTTTTCCCGATTTTGAAAAATTGTGTCACTAGTCCTTCTTAATACGATCTGCCTCATTTTAAAGTACATACACTCAGTTACATACATTCATTTAATTTGAGCCATATTCGAGTCAAACATACGTGCTGGAATGTAACTTAATGTTGAGTCAAAGTTGACTCTAAGGTTGAGTAATTTTCCTTGGGGTCGTCCGACGAGTTTTCTCGATTTTGAAAAATTGTGACACCAGTCCTTCTTAACACGATCTGCCCCATCTTAAAGTACACACTTTCAGCTTTAATTAGAGACATATTCGAGTTAAACATACATACTGGAATGTAACTTAATATTGAGTCAAAGTTGACTCTAAGATTGAATAGTTTTCCTTGGTGTCATCAGTCGAGTTCTCCTGATTTTGAAAAATTATCTTGATAGTCCTTTTTATTATGATCTTTCTAATCTTAAAGTAGACTCTTCCAGCTTTAATTCGACATATATTCCAGTTAAAAATATTCTCCGGAATCTAAATTAAAATTGAGTTAAAGGTGCCCCTATGATTGAGTAATTTATCCTTGGTATCATCCGTCGAGTTTTCCCGATTTCAAGAAATTATATTGCGAGTGCTTTTTAATATACTGTTCCCATCTTAAAGCAGGCACTTTCAGCATTAATTCAAGCTTTATTACATCAAAAAACTCCTGTGGGAAGAGCGCGGAACATGATCTTGCTTATGCACAGCTATAAATATTTGTTGGCCCGGAATCTGTGGACGATTCGTCGATCCAGTCGAGTGGTTGTAATTTCGCCGTACCGGAAATTCGTCTGGGCAGAATCAAAAATAAATTTGTATGCAGATGACTTTGATCCGCGGCTGGATGGTATAAATTAAACGGGGGCCGAAATAGCGATGTTATAATATCCGCGATCGAGGGGCTGCGTATAAAATGACATTCAATTACAAGCAACCACGAGATAACTATTACTTGCACCAGACAGAATCCGATCGAAGGAACGATCGTTTTAGCGCCACTTCGATCGCCGCGTCTGATTGCCGGCCTCATTGCCAGCCGCTTCTACGGCTGATCGCAGCGGCGGGGAAAACTGCGGCGAATTCCATCTCCGCGCAACCGGTCATTAATTCGGGCGGCGCCGCGTGAAACGATCTCCCCAAAAATTTTCATATTACATTTCCGATGGACGTTCGCGCCGCAGCCTATACATATTTTCACGACCGTATTGCCGGAGGTGAGAAAACAACGGACGCAACGCTCCATCGATATCCAATTTCAATTACCGCGAATAAAAATCTCCATATAACGCCGTAGAAAGCAATCCCCGGCTCGTTAACTTGTTTCGCGGCACACTGAATCCATCACCGTTCGTCAGATACTTGTCACCGCGACCCTGTCACCGGCAAAAACATCTCCAGATTATAAAAAACTCGACGGACGACTCCTAGGAGAATTACTCGATCTTAAGGGCAACTTTGACTCAATTTTAAGTTACATTCTGGTGTATATTTTTAACTCGAATGAAGCTCAAATTAAAGCTGAAAGTGTGTACTTTATATATATATATATATAAGACGGAGTAGATCATGTTAAAAAGAATTAGTGATATAATTTTCCAAAATCGAGAAAATTCGACGGACGACCCCAAGGAAAACTACTCAATCTTAGAGTCAACTTTAATGCAATATTAAGTTACATTCCACTGCGTGATTTTAACTCCAATATCGCTCAAATTAAATCTGAGAGTGTGTACTTTAAGACGGGGTAGATCATATTAAAAAGGACTAGTGACATAATTTTTTAAAATCGCGAAAACTCGACGGATGATCCCAAGAAAAATTACTCAATCTTAGAGTCAACTTTGGCTCAATATTAAGTTACATTCCACTACGTGCTTTTAACTCTAATATGGCTAAAATTAAAGCTGAAAGTGTATAGTTTAAGATAGGGAAAATGGTGTTAAAAAAGACTAGTGACATAATTTTTAAAAATCGCGAAAATCAGACGGATAACTCCTAGGAGAATTACTCAATATTAGGGTCAACTTTAACTCAATTTAAAGTTACATTCCAGTAAGTATTTTTAAGTCAAACGTAGCTCAAATTGAAGCTGAAAGTGTCTACTTTAAGATGAGGAAGATCGTGTTAAGAAGGACTGATGACACAATTTTTCAAAATCGGGAAAACTCGGCGGTCGTCCTGAAGGAAAATTACTCAATCTTAGAGTCAACTTTGACTCAATATTAAGTTACATTCTACTCCGTATTTTTAACTCGAATGTAGCTCAAATGAAAGCTGAAAGTATCTACTTTAAGATGGGGAGGATCATATTAAAAAGGACTATGAACCTAATTTTTCCAAATCGGGAAAACTCGGCGGTCGTCCTGAAGGAAAATTACTCAATCTTAGAGTCAACTTTGACTCAATATCAAGTACATTCCACCGCGTACTTTGAGCTCGAACATAGCTCAAATTAAAGCAGAAAGTATCCACTCTAAACCCAGCTCGATTATATTCGAAATCTATCTCGAGATCATTCTCAAAAACGAATAACATTGCGAGGGATTAAACGCGGGCTGTCGAGTGTCCCCATTAGGCGGTGTTCATACATAAATATGACGGCAAAGTGTCCCATCTGTATTAAAGCTCATTGATTAGTAATGAGAGGGTGGGTCGATGGAGATAGAGAAAGCTGTAAAGGGTGCGTCGGGCTCCGGGAGAATTCGATGGATGCTCCGGCACTCTATTTTCGGCGCAATTACGACGGAAGAGTCTCGGGGGCCAGTTTCAAAGACAGGGCTGAAACTATTACGCATGACCATTCCGGGGCGCGCCTTTTCGACGGTCCCACAGGAGCATGTAGAAATGGCTTTTTGGGGGTCGGTTAGGAACGCGGCGGGCAAGAGGTCGTCGATCACGATAAAGGGCAGGGCCGCATAAAGGGCGAGCCTGCAAAGATCCCCGGGATAAGCGCCCCATGGCGCCGTTATTGCATCTCCGACGGATTTTTCTATCCCTCTCCTTCTCTCTCTCTCTCTCTCCCTCTCTCTCTCTCTGTCTGTCTGTCTGTCTGCTGATTCCCCCTTCCCTCTTCGTTCTCACCCTCTCTGTCTCTCGCGTCACGGGGACATATGCAAGGGGACGTTGTCTATTGAATTTTCATGACGTATACGTGCCACCGAAGTGACTCAATTCCGAGGTCTGGAAAGTCGTTGCCGCTATCTTTAGCCGCCATATTTAGCCCGATAGATTGAACACCGTGATCGGGATGTTTGCCGATTTCGTCGCACACCTTGTCCGGTCTTTATACAGGTCAATTGATCCCGCCCCTCATGCTCGACTATCCTACTTTCTGAACTTACCACAGTTCACCGGATTCGTCGTCCAGATGGCACACGTCGGTACAATGGTTGCGTTACCTTGTTTAAGCTCAACTAAACACGCCAGACCTAAATTAGACCTAAATTAGGCAGAAACTAAATTTAAGTTAGAACTAAGCTAAATTTAATTAAATCCAAACTAGATCTAAACTAGACTCAGATTAGACCTTGATTAAACTCAACTAAACTTAAACAAGGCTTATTTCAGACCAAAACTAAATCTAAATTAGGCAGAAGCTAGACTTAATTAAATCCAAACTAGATCTAAACTAGACTCAAATTAGACCTTTACTAGACTCAACTAGACTTAAACAAGGCCTATCCCAGATCTAAACTTGACCTAAAAGTTAGGCAGAAACTAAATTAAAGTTAGACCTAAGCTAGATTTTATTAAATTCAAACTAGATCTAATCTAGACTCAAATTAAACCTCGATTAAACTCAACTATATTTAAACAGGGTCTACCCCAGACCTAAATTAGACCTACATAAGGCAGAACCTAAATTCAAACTAGACCTGAACTAGATTTAATTAAATCGAGACCTAAGTTAGACTTAAATTAGACCCCAGCTAAACCCAATTAGCTCTAAACAAGACCTTCCAAGACGTAAACTAGACTCGGAATATGTGTAAGGTAGACTTAAACCAGACCTAAACTGGACAGAAACCACAAACCCAAACTGTGCCCAAATTAAATATTAATTAAATCCAAACTCTAGATCTAAGCTAGCCTCGAACTAAACTCAACTAACCCCAACTAGACCTCGCCGAGACCTAAACCAGGCCCAACTTAAAACCAACTAGACCTCAATTATCCGAGCCATCACCGTCAGAATCGATTATCTGAACAAGCAAAAGGTAAATCCCTCGAGCACGAATAAAAATCAGTGCATCCACCAACTATCGTCAACGGACATCGTCCCATCAAGTCACTTCGGCCCACATCTCTCGGACGTCGGAACATCGAAACGCTATAACCGAGAGGTCCGACAATTTTAGATCATCGTCCCGCGACAATCCCGCGAATTCCTGGATGAAACAATATCCATCGAGTTTCATGTTCGCGCGCCAGAATTCCTTAAATGATCGACGACGCTACACGTTCAGTTACACCGAACACGGCGCGTTAGCGACGCTGTCGACCCGAGTGCCGCCAGTTGTCGGAGCCTGACACGTGTCATTAGCGTTTTTTTTTCCCCATTTCGTTCGACCGTTCCTTACCCTCCTGGGCGGAGCCGGCGTTACGGGGACGACGCGATGAAAATGGATCGTTACAAGAGGGTACCTTAAATCTGGACACCTGGTTCGACGGGGAGACAAGAACCCCGTTCCGAAACCTCGTTGATCTTTTCCGCGACGCTCGATCGTTTCCCGTCGTCCGTTCGTTCCGGTTCGCCGTTCGTTTCGTGAAAATCGGCGGGCCAGTTGCGATTGGACGACAGCGCATCGTTGACAGCGCGTCGTCGACGGCACGTCATTGAGAGCGCGTAATTAACGGCGCGTCGTTGATGGCACTTCGTTGACAGCGCGTCAGTGACGGCGCTTCGTTGACGGCGCGTCATTGACAGCGCGTTATTAACGGCGCGTCGTCGTCGGCGCCCAATTAACGGCGCGTCAATAATAGCGTGTCGTTGGCGGCGCGTCGTCGACGACGCATCGTTGACGGCGCGTCAATAACAGCGTGTCGTTGACGGCGCGTCGTCGTCGGCGCCCAATTGACAGCGCGTCGTCGACAGCGTGTCGTCGCCGGCGCGTCAATAACAGCGTGTCGTTGACGGCGCGTCGTTGACGGTGCGTCAATAACAGCGCGTCGTTGACGGCGCGTAATTAACAGCGCATCGTTGTCAGCGCGTCATTAACATCGCGTAGTTGACAGCAGCGTTCGTCTTCCAGAGCCCCGCAATTTACAGAGACCTTGAATGCATTGAACGCCCGGCGCATGACACAGCATCGAAGCCAATGAAGCCGGCTTCGCGAGGGAAATCTCGAAACCGCGATCGCTCGGACAGGAACCTGCCCGCCGCGAATACGTGCTTCGCGAAGAAGGAGACCGGATAACAGGGGACGAGAGAAACGGCAGGGAGGAATAAAGGAAGATATTTCACAAAGGAGCCCGGAGCCGCGGCCGCGCAATACACTTACGGGATGAGAAATAAGGGATTGGTTTCGGCTTAACTGCGTTTTCCGCCTTAATCCATTAGCGCTCACGAAACGGTTTTCTCCGGTTCGACTCGATCACGCGAACTCGACGATACCGCGGACCCTTCCCGCGCATTCGACGCAGCCGGGAATGCCTGAGCTGCTCGCCACTTGCGAATCCCTTCTCGCTGTCATTGGCGCTCTGTGTGTCCTCCTGGTAATAATCGACCAATCATTTCCTCGTCGAGGCTTTCGGAATTCTGTGGAATACTCGTCGCGAGATGTTTCGGTCAAGCGACACTGTTCAATTGTGATGAATATCTTCCACGGTGATGATGAGGATGGTTCGCGATGGGTATTTCTGGTTGTAAGGCTTGGAGTTCAGACGATGTATTGATGTTTTAGGGTGGCAGAAGATTGTAAACTCTCCTGTTTTATTAATATTTGAGCATTGCTGTACCAGTGAAGCATGATTTGTTAATGTTATTAGGCACACTGTAGTTTTAGATTCTTGGTGGAGTTTTATTTTTGTGATGTCGAGATGGGTACCTGTGGAATTTTTTCAATGCAATGTAACTTGAATTATAGCTGAAAGAGTCTACTTTTAGATAGGATAGATTAGATTAAAAAAGAATTGCAACGTCATTTTCAAAACTCGAAAAATCTCGACCGGTGCGTAGAAGAATAATGGCTCGATTTTAAAGGGGGATGCTCAGTTAATATGAAACTAGGTGCCCGCAGAACTTTTTCAATGCAATTTGGCTTATATTATAGCCGAAAGTGTCTACTTTCAAATAGGATAGATTATATTAAAAAAGATTCGAGACGTCGTTTCGGGGGCTCATAAAATCTCGACCGGTGAGTAGAAGAATAATGGCTGGATTTCGAAGGGTCACTTTGAGTCAATTTTAAATTACGTTCCCGTGAACTTTTTCAATATAATTACGCTTATATTATAGCCGAAAGTGTCTACTTTAAGATAGGGTAGATTAGATCAAAAAATATTTCAGACATCGTTTCAGGGGCTCATAAAATCTGGACCGGTGAGTAGAAGAATAATGGCTGGATTTCGAAGAGAAACTTTGAGTCAATTTTAAATTATGTTCCCGCGAACTTTTTCAATATAATTACGCTTATGTTATAGCCGAAAGTGTCTACTTTACGATAGGGTAGATTAGATAAAAAAATATTTCAGACATCGTTTCAGGGGCTCATAAAATCTGGACCGGTGAGTAGAAGAATAATGGCTGGATTTCGAAGGGTCACTTTGAGTCAATTTTAAATTACGTTCCCGTGAACCTTTTCAATATAATTATGCTTATATTATAGCCGAAAGTGTCTACTTTAAGATAGGGTAGATTAGATCAAAAAATATTTCAGACATCGTTTCAGAGGCTCATAAAATCTCGACCGGTGAGTAGAAGAATAATGGCTGGATTTCGAAGAGTAACTTTGAGTCAATTTTAAATTATGTTCCCGCGAACTTCTTCAATATAATTACGCTTATATTATAGCCGAAAGTGTCTACTTTAAGATAGGGTAGATTAGATTAAAAAAGGTTCGGGACGTCATTTCGAAGACTAAAGAAATCTCGACCGGTGAGTAGAAGAAAAATGGCTCGATTTCGAAGGGTCACTTTGAGTCAATTTTAAATTACGTTCCCCGTGGAACATCTTCAATACAATTGTGCTTAAATTATAGCTGAAAGTACCTACTTTAAGATAGGATAGGTAATATTTAAAAAAAATCTTGACGTCATTTCGAAAAATCGAGAAATCTCGCGAGCCGCCTATAAGTCGGACCTGTTTCTTGCCGTTCAATCCGGCGACTCGAAACGTATACGACGCGCCGTAGGGGAAAAAATCGAATTTCAGGGCAGCAACGAACTTGGAAACGTCCGGCGGAATTATTAAGGACATTACCGCGCGGGAAAACAGCGGGTGGATGCGTCCGAGGCGCAGTCCGCGCCGCGGCGCCGTTTCCAGGAACCGATGTTTCATGCAATATTCACCGGTACGCACGCCGCCGTTTTCTGTTAGCCTCGCGCCCGTCGGACGACGATTACTTGAATGGCGCCGATAACCGCGTGGCTTCTCCTCATCAATTTTTAATAATGTTGGGCCACCGCTGTGTCCGAGCTGTGGCAGACGCTGACGCACGGCGTCCCGTGTCCGACGGCGACGACGAGTGGAAACGCGCATCGATCCGTTACCACTCTCTACTAGCGGCCGATTTTAATTAATAATAACCGCCGGTCTATTTGCTATTTATTTAGTAGCCGCGCGTGGCAATGCCAGCCGCTCTGCGGCTCTTCGACGCTCTCGGAATCAGCCGGATTCCGGCCGCCTGGAATACACGGTTTAAACACGGAATTAATACTTTCGTGCGCTGTGGTCAAGGTTATTTATGTGCAAATTAATTTTTTTGTAGGTTATTTTTTATTTGGCGCGCTAAAAATCAATCGTTTTGTGGATTTATGTTTATTTCTGGGAGCTGAAAATTAATACTTTTGGAAATCATATTCAATTTTCTAGTGTGCAAACTAATTTTTTTGTTGATCATTTTTTCTTTGGGGAACTTGAAATTAATATTTTTTGTAGATAATTGTTTCTTTGGGGAATTCGATAATAATTTTTTCGTAGATCATTTCCTCTTTCGTGCACTGTAAATTCATCGTTTCGTAGATCCAAATGTTCTAGATTTTGCGCTCCAAATTAATAATTTTATAGCGCACATTCAAGTTTTTAAAGTGCAAATTAATATTTTCTCCAGATCATTTTCTCTTTGGGGAACTCGAAATTAATTTTTTCGCAGATCATTTCCACTTTCGCGCACTGCAAATTAATAGTTTTCTGAATCCAAATTTCCTAGACTTTGCGCTCCAAATTACAGTAATGTCTCTCTAATTGACGTCCAGATTGCGTACAAAAATGGACAATTTGGGAAGAGGAGATACGATTCGTATTCGAGCCTTACGGTTTATTTTTATGGTTATAAATCGTCCATAATTATAAAAAACGAGTCGCAAGGCTCGAATAATCGTATCTCCTCTTCCCAAATTATTCATTAATGTACAATCTGAGCGTCAGTAAGGGAGACATTACTGTAATCCTTTTCTAGATCACATTAAATTTTCTGGAATTCAAATTAATTTTTTCATAGATCACTTTCTCTCTTGCGCGCATCAAATTAATTCTTTTATAAATCATTTTCTCCCCCCCCCCTCAAATCAATTCTTTCATAGACCATTCTGTAGATCCAAATTTTATAATTATATTAATTTTATAATTTTATATTATTCAGTCCCCCGCCTTCCAAAAAAAAGAGCGCATCGCCGAGGTCTCAATTCAGAGCATCACATGGCCGTATAGTGGGCTGGATCGAGAAATTCAGTGACATTCTGTTATAACTTTTGAACCATCAAAGATATTGCAATGAAATTTTCACCAAAAATATTTAAAAAATATTTATTTTCAGCTATAGATAATTAAATTTTTTTTGCATTTGTTAAACAATAATTTTTAATTAATTTTCATTGACATTTTTTGTGAAAAAAAATTGTTTAAATATAATGTTACAAACTGTTTGTAACATTGCAATAGTAACGTACCTGGAATTGCTAGTGGGTCCTCGTAACCAGTGTGGGTGCAATAAAGTACGCGTCCCAGAAAAAGGTCTCTGTATGCATTAAATCCTGAAGCTGCAGATTTATTGAAACAATAACAAAATGATAAGATTAATTAACGTACTCTACATTTTATCAAAAGTTCGAACTGTTGAAATTTACCAACTACATACAATGCATACAGAGAACTTTTTCTGGGACGCGTACTTTATTGCACCCACACTGGTTACGAGGACCCACTAGCAATTCCAGGTACGTTACTATTGCAATGTTACAAACAGTTTGTAACATTATATTTAAACAATTTTTTTTCACAAAAAATGTCAATGAAAATTAATTAAAAATTATTGTTTAACAAATGC
>NW_022890534.1:959168-974385 GCF_011865705.1 Megalopta genalis | reverse complement strand
TTAATATAAAGAATTGTTCAGCTTAAATAAACATTTTAATATAAAGAACTGTTCAGAGTGAACAAACATTTTAAGATAAAGAATTGTTCACCGTGAATAAATATTTTAATATAAAGAATTGTTCAGCTTATTTAAACATTTTAATATAAAGAACTGTTCAGTGTGAATAAACATTTTGTTATAAAGAATATACTGCAACAAATAATATATCGTGCTGTGATTGTTCAGTTTGAATAAACATTTTAATATAAAGAATTGTTCAGCTTGAATAAACATGTTAATATAAAGAATTGTTCAGCTTAAATAAACATTTTAATATAAAGAACTGTTCAGTGTGAATAAACATTTTAATATAAAGAATAAACAGCAACAGATAACCGTGCAGCGATTATTCCGTTAAAATAAACATATTATTATAAAGAATAAACCGCAACAGAATTCGAACAATTTCTGTTCGCGATGGCAACGAGACGTCGAGAGTGTTCCGACGGCAGCTAGCGCGGCAAAGCCGGTGTTACCGTGGCGTAACGTAGTTGATATACACCGACACCGATGCTCGCTCCTAGAGAGGGATTTGGTATTTTTCATAAAAGGATCGCGGCACCTTTCAGGACCCAATTCCCCGGCCGGCTCGCTCGCCGTTACTCGCGCAAAGTCTTCGGTCAATCTTGCGCGTAGCGGCTCCGTCCCCATGGTGTTTGTTCAGCCCCGGCCCCCGTGGACGGCAGCCAAGACCCGGTAGTTTTTGCGACTCGTCTCTACAGACTGCCGGAAATTGACCGGTGGACCGGCGCTTTACTTACTTACGCTGTCGGCCTCGCTCGAAAATATGACCGGGGCCCGGGAGCCTGTCGCTGGAACACCGTAGCCATAAATATTCATATCGCGAACTGCGAGTTAATCAAGGGCCAACGTTGGTTTAAAGCGGTCTGACGAGGGTGAGAAAAAATTGGCCGGAGGTTTTGAATAATCTTCCTCCCCCACCCTCTCACCCCCGGCGGCGGCAGATAGGCCACCTGCGACACGCCGCGCTACAACCGCCGCTACAACGCACACGCGTGTTTAGATTCCGCGGATTTCGGTTCCTATTTTAATGGGAGGGCCGCGAGCGAACCGTTGAAACTGCGGAATCTCTTTTCCGTCGCACGTTCACAGCGTTTCACAGCGTAGACAAATTTCTTTGTTCGCTTCGTTACGCTTCATCGACGTTTACTGAAACAATAAACCCCGCTTAGTTCGACGGTTCACTCGAGGTGTTCCCTTTAAAGTTGTCGAGCAACGGCGGTCGGAATTATGGCAACGGGCTCTTGTTTTTCTCAGAACGGGATTTCACGCGTCGGGGATCACCGTTGCGCGCGTCGCCACCCTTTGTTCCCGGCGGAATTTTTCACGATCGGGAATCGACGATGTTCCAGCCGCTGTAACTTCGCGGGAAAAAATCCGACGATCATTTGTTTCGGCGCGTTTCGAAGCCTGCAGCCTCCTCTTTCGAAGCATTCTTCTCGTTTTCTTCGGAAAAATTTCTCGGTTGTTTGACAGGCGGAACAGTGGAGGTGCTCTTTCCGGAATTTTGCAGCTTGTTTTATTTTTATTGTGCTGAATTCAAGCTGCTATAACTTTGCCTTAGAAAATCGTATGGTAATTTATATATGCTCATTTTGATGCTTGTAGCTTCCTTTTTCGAAGTCTTGTTCATGTTTTCATCGAAAAAATTTTTTGAGTCTTCTGACAGGTAGAATATTAAAGGTACTTTTTCTTAAATCTTCCCCTCGAGTGCCTGTATTCAAGCTGCTGTAACTTTGTCAAAAAGATTCGTACGATAGATATTTGGAGCTTATTTTGAAGCTTGAAGCTTTCTCTTTCGAAACTGTATTCACCATTTTCCTATAAAAAATGTTTAGGTCATCTGTCAGATGGAATAGTGAAGAAACTTCTCCCGTTTTGCACTTTCGAATAACTGTATTCAAGCTGCTGTAACTTTTCCTTAAAAAATCGTACGATGATTCACCTATGCTCGTTTTGAAGCTTGAAGCTTCTATTTTCGAAACTGTATTCACGTTTCCTCCAGAAAAATTGTTAGGTCATCTGACAGATCCCAGAATGAATCTGCTTTTCCTTAAATTTCCCCATAAATGGCCATATTTAATTCGCAGTAACTCTGCCTTAAAAAATCGTACGATGATTCACCTATGCTTGTTTTGAAGCTTGAAGGTTCTACTTTCGAAACTTTGCTAACGATTTCTTCAGAAAAATTTTTAGGTCATCTGACAGATTAAAGAATGAATCTGCTTTTCCTTAAATTTTCCCCACGAATGGCTATATTGAAGTCGCAGTAACTTCGCCAAAAAAAATCGCACGACAATTAACCTATGCTCGATTTGAAGCTCAAAGCTTCCTCTTTCGAATGCCCTTTCTCTCGTTCTCGATAAAAAATTCTCAGGTCATACGAGCGTTGTAAAAGCGAAGGTGGTTTCCCGGAAATTTCGCCTTTTCAACCAGCCGTACAAGTTGCAACTTCGCGAGAGAAGCTCTGCTATCTTCGCATCGCCGGTAAATAAATTCCCATACAAAGGGTGTAGTTCAGCAGAAAAAAGCTCGCGCGCGAAATGTCCGACGGAACTTGCACGGCGAAGGCGGCGTCGCTAATCCTGACCGGGCGGCGCCGCGGCACGGCGAAACAATAGGGCTTGTAAGCCGACTCTCGGAACTTATCAAGAAATTAGCAGACTTTGTCGTAGCGCGGCGCGCTAATAATTGCGAATTTCAACGGCAGTAATTCCCGCGGCTGCGCATATGTCGCCGGTATCACGGCCGCTTACTTACAGCGGTCGGATGGGCCGCTTTGTTTGCGAGCGGAAAGTTGAGAATTTACACCGCGGAAACTCGTTGTCTTCGCGACACCGGCACCGCCGGGCTAAGGAGAGGGCCTCGTTAATAGAAATTTATGGTGATCGCGCGGGCAGCGTTGAGAGGCGGCCGGGCCGGGCCGAGTCGGGCCGCCGGCCGGCGCCCTCTCTCTAACGGCGGCCGTCGCGCATCGCGTCGGTTTCTATTCCGCGGTAACGCGGGCCGTCGACGTCGCCGTCATACGGTCTTGTTCCGTCGGTGACGGCGGAGAGCTCGCCGGGACACCATGAAAAGCGCCCGGAAAAATCTTGAATGACGTGCCGCCACTTTTCCCGGCTCTTCCGCCGGCTTTGCCGCGCGGAGAAAGATAGGATCGTGTCCGAATGAAAGGGGATTTGAACATGCTGCCGACGTCGCTACACATTCCGGGCCCATTCTGTCGCTCGTTTCTCTTTTCGGGCTCGAGCTCAGGCGAAGGAGAGCCGCGCGCCAGCTGTTATCCTGCGTGCTCCCGGCCGACGGAATATGCCACCGGATCGATCATCCCCCGCGCGACGCGTGAAACGCGTCTACGAATTTGATGTAACGTATTATGCCGTGACCGGCCTGGATATATTCCATGTCCGCGCGGAACGCCGGACCTGCCGTTGTGTGCGCCAGTTGCAGTCGTAAAACAACGTCGTGATGCGTGAGGAGGTGGGGGAGAGGTTGACGTGTAACCCAGGTTGTCATAATCGATCGAGGAGAGATTACTGTTCGGAGTTGTTGTGCAACGATTTAATGGTAAACTTATAATTTACGTTTTTTCAACTGTTCAAATTCCAAAGTGTTTTAGAACCCGATGACGCGATTCCTCGGATGATTCGAAGCAACTTTCTTCTTTGCGGAAATCTTCTCCGAGGCTCCGTTCAAGAGTTATTCGCGAAAAACGATGACCAATCGGCGAGCGGCGCGGCTGACGCTCCGCCCACGCGACGGCTAGCGCGGCGCGACAGCAGCTGCGTGGGCGGTGCCTCGGTCGCGCTGTGTTTTTCGTTGATAACTCGGTAACGAAGCGTCGTAAAAGATTTTCGCAAAGGAAAAAGTTGTTCCAAATTACCTCAGGAATCACCCCTCAGGTGGTTAAATATGATAAAAATACTATATATATACGCTATACACATTTAGTAGAAAATTATCAGTATCGATATAGAAAATCTATCGATCACGTTATGCCCCATTGAACGGATTTATTTCGATGTCGCAACTTTCCTTTACTCTTTCTATCAATAAAAAAATTCAACTGTTCTATTTTTCTCAACTCACCCTGTATAATTGTCGAAATAATCGTGCTCTGCGTCCAATACAATAGCTAGAAATCATTCTAGACGCTTCGTTCTTTCAATAATAATTTTCCTTTGTAGACAGAAAATTGCAGATGGAAGTTCATCGTTATTAATAATTAATTATTATCTGTTTAGACGATTCTCGGGACCTTCGATGGCCAAAATAAATTTGACAAACGACAAGGAGATTGCCGAACGAATGAGAGCGCCGATGCTCGGATTTCCGGTGGAACCGGAAAAGGCGCAGCGAGGGGCGAGAACGCGGCGAGCTAAAATCGCCGGGGCGTAGGGGCTCGCGGATAAATGAATTAGTTAAGACGTCCTTTTTTCGACGAGCTTGGGGAAGCGGGGGCGGTTCCCTGATTTACTAGGAACGGGCGGCGGCGACGGTAGCGACGTAATCGCGGCTGCGAAAGAACACCGGAAATGGCCGCTTTTGTGCGGCACTCGCGGATAGAAATTATGGCTCGCCGGCAGAAATTGGAGAACGTTTGTCGTTTCCGTGCTTGATTTAAGCGGCCCGGCGAAAGCCGATTCTAATTTCAATGCCGGCAACTCGAGCTATTACGCGGCCCTTCCTGTAATGTGCCGCCGCCGCGTTCGTTTCAGGCCCGAATTCAACCCTTTAAGTGTGTATTTAGCACTGTACTTAGAAGCGAGAGCTGCTTTGTTCAATTTCCAACGTTTGTGCGATATTTCGTCCACTATGATTTTACACGATTTTTCGAATGCGTGTATTATTGATTTTACTATAATATGATTATATGAATATATGATTATATAATTATATGATTATATGATTATATGTTTACATGATTGTACGATTATATGATTATATGGTTATATACTGTTGATTCTATGATATTATATTACATATTATTTATTTTATGCTTATACGATTGTATTTTATATATTATTAATCGTATCATCATATTGTTATGATTCTATATTATTTATTATTGGCAAGATCGTATGACGATATGATTATGAACTGCTGATTATACATTATATTATATATTGTTAATTATTATCGTAGATTATATGATTGTATGTTATATACTGCTGGTTATATAATATTATATTGTATATTCTTGATTATATGATATTATATTATATATTCTTGATTATATGATATTATATTATATATTCTTGATTATATGATATTATATTATATATTCTTGATTATATGATATTATATTATATATTCTTGATTATATGATATTATATTATATATTCTTGATTATATGATATTATATTATATATTCTTGATTATATGATATTATATTATATATTCTTGATTATATGATATTATATTATATATTCTTGATTATATGATATTATATTATATATTCTTGATTATATGATATTATATTATATATTCTTGATTATATGATATTATATTATATATTCTTGATTATATGATATTATATTATATATTCTTGATTATATGATATTATATTATATATTCTTGATTATATGATATTATATTATATATTCTTGATTATATGATATTATATTATATATTCTTGATTATATGATATTATATTATATATTCTTGATTATATGATATTATATTATATATTCTTGATTATATGATATTATATTATATATTCTTGATTATATGATATTATATTATATATTCTTGATTATATGATATTATATTATATATTCTTGATTATATGATATTATATTATATATTCTTGATTATATGATATTATATTATATATTCTTGATTATATGATATTATATTATATATTCTTGATTATATGATATTATATTATATATTCTTGATTATATGATATTATATTATATATTCTTGATTATATGATATTATATTATATATTCTTGATTATATGATATTATATTATATATTCTTGATTATATGATATTATATTATATATTCTTGATTATATGATATTATATTATATATTCTTGATTATATGATATTATATTATATATTCTTGATTATATGATATTATATTATATATTCTTGATTATATGATATTATATTATATATTCTTGATTATATGATATTATATTATATATTCTTGATTATATGATATTATATTATATATTCTTGATTATATGATATTATATTATATATTCTTGATTATATGATATTATATTATATATTCTTGATTATATGATATTATATTATATATTCTTGATTATATGATATTATATTATATATTCTTGATTATATGATATTATATTATATATTCTTGATTATATGATATTATATTATATATTCTTGATTATATGATATTATATTATATATTCTTGATTATATGATATTATATTATATANATACTATTGATTACATGATATTATATCATGTATTATTATTTATATGATTACACAATTATATTACTGTAAGACAATATTATTATCAATTATTGTTTCATAATTACACGATTGTGCGTTATATATTATTAATCGTATTATCAAATCATTACAATCCTATGTTATTTATTATTATCAAGATCATACGATCATATTGTTACACAATTATATGATTATACGATTACACGACCACGTGATAATATAATTATATGATTATACGATTACACGATTATGTATTATGATTCGAACGATCACGTTACTCTCCATTGTATATTATTGATTACAGAAGAGACCGGCGGAGGGTGGGAGGGATTTACGCGTCTCAAGAGAAGAGCGATCGGAGTAACAATGTCGCAAAGAGGAAAACAGAGAGTCCAGCGCGTTACAGATAATTTGCAAAAGCAGGGAAAGGCGATGTCGTGGAGCGCAGGAAGTGGACGAATCCCCCAGCCGGAGCTGGGAACAGCCGGCAAAAGCTTTCCGCCGGTAGTGTACGTGCATTATGCATGTATGCACGTGTGCGCCGTGTGTGCGATATCCGGAACGGTTGGCCGTCAAGCTCGGGAGGCGCCATTATTTCGCGATAGAATGTGTTCACGGTGGCCTAATAAAATCCCATGAGTCAGGCTATTTGTCGTCGTGAGGGTATTTAAGTGATACATAATGTCGCAAAGGTTCGCCCCTAAAGACATCCTTTCACCCTGCCCCCCCACCCTTCTCTCACTCCCATTTTCTGTCAGTCACTCTCTCTCTCTCTCTCGGATTCTCTCTTGCTAGGACTTTTTTTCTCTCTCGGATTCTCTCTCTCTCTCTCTCTCTAGGATTCTCTTTCTCTCTCTCTCTCTCTCTCTCTCTCTAGGTTTCTCCCTCTCTTTTTCGGCTCCTCTCTCTCTCGGATTCTTTCTCCCTCATTCTTTATCAGTCTCTCTCTCTCTCTCTCATATTCTTTCTCTCTCATTCTCTATCAGTCTCTCTCTCTCTCTCTTTCTCTCATTCTCTATCATTCTCTCCCTCTCTCTCTCTCTCTCATTCTATATCAGTCTCTCTCTCTCATTCTCTCTCTTTCTCTCATTCTATATCATTCTCTCCCTCTCTCTCGCTCTCATTCTATATCAGTCTCTCTCTCATTCTCTCTTTCTCTCATTATATATCAGTCTCTCTCCCTTTCTCTCATTATCTATTAGTCTCTCTCTCTCTCTCTCTCTCTCGTGTGCGCTATGTCTCTCGCGCTCTCTCACGCACTCTCTCTCTCTCTCTCTCTCTTACTCTAGATTTCTCTCCCTCTGTCTCTCTGTCTCTCTCTCATTCTCTATCAGTTTCTCTCTCTCTCTTTCTCTCATTCTACATCAGTCTCTCTCTCTCTCTCTCTTTCTCTCATTCTACATCAGTTTCTCTCTCTCTCTCTCTCTTTCTCTCATTCTATATCAGTTTCTCTCTCTCTCTCTCTCTCTCTCTCCTCCCTTCGAGTTATTACAGAGCTGCGAGCAGCACATACAGGGTGGTCCCGTTTTCCCAATATTTCCCGCGTCACCGGTGATTGACACGTTCCACCCACAAATTGGTAGAACGTGAGTCGTGACTATCTAGAAAACCTAGAATGTCAGATTAATTGGAGCAGGATCGTAGCCCCGGTTATCCGTGCCAATGACATTTACGTTCTTCATTAAACGGAAAGGGTTAACCCTCACATAACTAAGATTTCACTGTGCAGCAAAAATAAAGAGGAAATATTTTCTTCGAACGCATTCTACAGTGCTTTATTAATTTTATTTTGCGAAGCCGTTGCTACCTTGTACAGTATACTGCCGGATATTTGAATCAACCCTTAACTGTTGCCGAGTTCTCTACGAAGTACGACCCCGAATAATTCTGTGAACTCTCTGAAAATTAGTATAGTGATATTATATACCCTATTATTGCCACAGTTAGGAGTGTCAACACGTGCAACCCTTAAATGGTTACCCTTTTTGCTGCAAACTATTATCTCCACGTGCAACCCTTAAGTATTGCTATATTTGCTACAAACTATCATCTTTGAATAATTCTAAAAATTTAGAAAATTAGGATACTCTTGATTATGTCATTTAGTATCATGCAACCCTTGATAATATTATCATAGTTAGGTGTATCAACACTTGCAACCCTTAACTATTACAATATTTGCTATGAACTATCATCTCCGAATAATTTTAAAAATCTTTGCTACATCATTTAGTATCACGCAACCCCTATTACTATCACCTCAATTAAGTCTATTAACACATGCAACTCTTAATTATTACCCTATTTTCCACAAACTATCATCTCCAAATAATGCTAAAAATTCAGAAAATCAAAACACTCTCGATATGACATTATCGCAACAGTTAACTGTATTACCACAACTCTTAACGCAACCCTTAACCACCACCCCTCCGCAGCAACCCCCGAATAATTCCAAAAAATTCTACAAACCCCACAAAGTATCGAAATTCCCTCCGCTGCATCATTCAAGGTACCAAACCCGATTCCGCGACGTGTACAGCTCGGTTAAACGGGCAAATAAGAACGCGAAATAAAATCGTCGTCGTCGTCGTCGTCGTCGTCGTCGTCGGTCAACGATCGTTTCCCGACGGTCGGAGCGGCGTCATTGTCTCTTGTCGCGGTCGTAAAATTCGGCCGACACACTGTCGGGGTGCCTGCGCATGGGAGTGTGGGGGTGGGAGTTGCTGTCAGGTCCGCTTCAATTTAGATTACAAAGTTCATCCGTCCAGAAATAGAGCGGTATAATAGAGTGAAGCGCGGGCATCAAACCGAAAATGACGGGTCCCGAATCCGGCGGACCATTTCGCGTAGATGTAGGGCGGCAATCAACCGGCCTGGACACAGCTCCGCCGAAAGTGTTTTCGCCGGCGAACTGCGAGGAGAGCTCGTTCGGTCGGAAGAACGTAATCCGACTGTTCTGCGGAGGGACGGCGAGAAACCCGGCGGGGGGGGGGGGGGGGAGAGGGGGGGGGGGGAGGGGGGGGGGGGGGGGGTAGACGGAGAGGGTCGAAGGGGTGGGAAATATCCGCGCGGCAAAATCCGGGCCGCTCGATCGAGGGCCACTCAAACGTCAGAACGACTCTTATTTGCGATTCTTTCTTAGGGGCGAGAGAGTCGACACCCCGTCAGGATCCTCGCCCCATGCCCCATGACCCTCCCTCGGCTCCGATTCCATCCCCTAACCGAGCTAATAAGCAACCCCAAAGAGACGTCGCCCGGCGACTCTGACATGTATATACCGACGCGGGGCGCCCCGGGGCCAATTTGCATTCATATTCGCGATGGTAATTAGGGTGAGAGGGGGGGGACACAATAATCCTGATACTTGGACCCTGCCCCGCACCGATTCGGTATAATCGGGCTCTGACTTTAATAATAATACTGCGGCCTGCTGCGGGACCCTGCCAACCCTTTCGACGCGTGCCGCGCTCCTTGATCCGCGGCGGACGAAGCCGAAATTTCAAGTGCCAGATTCGAGGATCGCTTCCGCAACGAAATGTCGCGTGAACGGGGTTTTCGGAATCAGCCGTCGATTTTGCGGTGTGCGACGATTTTTTGGTGATATTTCGAATTGTAATTTTAAATGGAATTAATTGGATGAAGCGGAAATTGAAATTTCGATTGATATTAATTGAAGTAAATGGAATTGAAATTCCAAGTGAAATTAATTGAATGAATTGGAAATTGAAATTTCGAGTGATATTAATTGAAGTAAATGGAATTGAAATTCCAAGTGAAATTAATTGAATGAATTGGAAATTGAAATTTCGAGTGATATTAATTGAAGTAAATGGAATTGAAATTCCAAGTGAAATTAATTGAATGAATTGGAAATTGAAATTTCAAGTGATATTAATTGAAATAGATGGAATTGAAATTCCAAGTGAAATTAATGGAATGAATTGGAAATTGAAATTTCAAGTGATATTGATTGAAGTAGATGGAAATGAAATTTCAAGTGAAATTAATTGAATGAATTGGAAATTGAAATTTCAAGCGATATTAATTGAATGAATTGAAAATTGATATTTCAAATGGAATTAAATGAAAATTGCATTAAATGAATTCAATTAATCCAAGAAATCGATGCATTTGTCCATACTGAATTTCATGAAAATCACAATGCATTTTTATTATTTTTTTACAACATCGAACATTTATCAAGTTTAGCGAGACCTGATAAAAGGTCTAAACAGGGTGTGATATACAGGGTGTCCCAAAAGTCAGTCGCAATCGTGAAAAGAGGGATTCCTCGGGTCATTCGAAGTAACTTTTTTCTTTGCAAAAATGCTCTCCGCAGCTCCGTTAACGATTTATCAGTGAAAACCGTGGACCAATTGGAGAAAGTGGGTGGAGCGAAGCCGTCGGTGGGCGGGTCCCGTACATTCATTAGTCGATATCTCGTTAACGACGCCTCAGAGAACATTTTTCCAAAATAAAAAGTTGCTTCGAATGACCTCGGGAACCCTTTGCGAGTAACTTTCGTTACACCCTATAGAACCAAGAATCGAACCAAAAACTTAGTCGATCTTCGAACCGCCGTAACTTCAATAAAAAAAAGTCGCACAAAGCTCTGCCTGGGTTTATTTTAAAGGCCGAAGCATCCGCTTTTACATGACCCAAGTTAAAAAAATATTATTGCAAACCGATCCAACAGTAACGCTCTCGAATTGTCGGCATCGATGTCAACGTGTATTCGCTTCGATAAAAAGTGGCATCGCCGCGCAATGATCCCGGCACCGTCGGCCTCCAATGACGCCGAGCCGGATCGTTTTGTAATTAAAAACAAGCTGAAACCGTTGGCGGCGGCGAGCGAACGTAAATCGGGATTACTTTTGAATATAATCCTGTCTCGAATTTCCGCTTGCCGCCGTACGCATAAATCGGCGACCGGATTTCGACGTTTATGCCCGCCGGTACACGGTTGCCGGTTCTCCTTCTCTTTTCTCTCTCCCTCTCCCTCCGTCCCCCGTGTAATAGCGTCGAAATCGGGAAGCATAGAGAGGAAAACGCGAGGCGCGGGAACCGCGCGGAAAGAAAAAGATAGACCGGGATTACATTTTCCATTAGCGGTCGCGGGGGCCGAGCTTTCTTCGGACTTGTCGCGCTGCCTCTCGCGCTGATTATCAACCTGTTCGGGACACAGGCTTTTTTCCCCGCGCTTTACCTCATTTTCCATTCCTCTATACGCAGGCGGATCGCGCGCGCGCGCGCGGACGCAATAATAAAGCAGCGGCGACTGCGACACAGCCGGTCCAGCAAATGCGCGCTGTATTCCCCCCGCGTCCCCCTCGCGGCGCCTCCGCTTTTTACCATCTCGCGTATCGCTGCAGATTAACATCCCGAACACGACGTTCAACCGGCTCGAAAACTTCAACGCGTGTCCGACAGGAACTTCGCCTCGGAAACAGCCGAAAGCCGGCCGGTGAAATCTGCAGGAAGTTTTCGAGCGCTGCATGGCCGAAGCGGAATTGCCGGCCGAATTTCAGGGGCTTTTTGGACGTCGCCGAGCGAACGCTTGAAATTATGTTGTACGGGTAATTATGTACTATGGGACATTGAAGGGAGATGCGTTGATAGGCTGGTGCTGTTTCTTCGAATTATTGATTTGGCAATTATTTTGGTTTTGTGAATTGCGGATTTTTGTGAGAATTGAAGACTGAGAATGGTTTTTGGATTTTGTGACAATTGAAGGCTAATAAAAACTGGAGACTTCAAACTTTGTTAGCAAAACTTCTCCAAAGACTTCCTGCGTCAGTAAAACTCGGCTAGAAGATTTTAATATAAATTCTACCGCGCAGTTTTATTTCTTATAATATAATATAATATAATATACTATAATATACTATAATATAATATAATATAATATAATATAATATAATATAATATAATATAATATAATATACTATACTATAATATAATATTAACATATTATAATGTAATATGATACAATAATAATAATAATAATAATAATAATAATAATAATGATAATAATATAATAATACATATAATATGTAATAACAAAATAATAATATAATGTAGAATTATAAATAACTGCAAAGAGATTTTCAATCCATGTATTTCAAACTCCACCACCATACAAAAATACCACAAAAATCTCTGCACCGTTCTTCTCCAAAACAAATTTCGCGTCCCATTAAAAGCTCCCTTCTTCTACAAATTCTGATCTAATCACTAATTTTGCCAATTTGCCTGCACGAAAAATTGCAGAAATCCGGCGAAGCGCGAGCAACTGAATGCAGACGTTCGGAGAAATTTGATACTTTTGCTGGCCAGCTTGAAAAACAGCGTTCCTATCTGCGCGTTACGCGAAACGAAATTCTAGATTAGATTCGTAGATTTTTCCTTGTTTCCCGGTCAATGAAACCGAAGATTTTCCAGTTACGACGGAACCAGAGATTATCCCGGCGATTCGACGCGGCGAAAAATTGCCGAATGCCTGCAAAAAATAAATAACGGATCGCTGAAAAGGCGTAGATGTTCGCGGGAGAGTCTCGTTTGATTTCGCGAAACGTAGTTTTCCCGCTATCGAGAATCGCGGCGGCCGAATAATGCCGGCGGCGGCGGCTCGATGGAATTAAACCGCGCGAAACGGATCGCCTAACGTGCAATTCCCATTTGCTCGCGTGATACGGCGCCACGTGTTCTTGCCGATTCGCATCTCGCTCGGAACCGTTCGGCGTCCGCGGCGTTTCCACGCCGGTGTAACACGTGAATCGCTAATGAAACGCCGAATGTTTACGAGCACGAATAAATTTAATTCCGTCCGCTTCGCTGCGGCAGCCGAAGTCGAACCGAGGCCCATCGGGTAATTAAAGGAGAATCGCGGTCAACAGACCCCGCGATCGCGGTTCACTTAATTCCCTATTTATCATTAAGCAATGTATGCTTAAACAATTTATTAAGCCCTTGTCGACGAGTCTAACTCGTCGCGAAAATGTTCAGTAATAATTTATCGAGTAATAACTTATTAAAATTGGAATAAAATTCTAATCTCTTGTCATTGATATTAAGCATTCGAGTAAAGGGCCTAACATGGTCAAAATTGCTCTCAGAAGTTTTTTTAACGAATATTGTAACTCATTTGTGCAAAATTTCAACCCTGTAACCTTGTAACCACTTGGGGGTAGTTACGGAGTAAATTAGATAGCGCGCTTTTCGCCCATTTGCACCCCTCGGTGGTTTTCGAAAATTTTGAAAAAAATGTGGCTTATTTCGGACATCGAGCCGCGCGTTGTAGAATTTTTTCAGATTTCTCGGTCGCGATCTGTGATTATCAAAAATGTAAACTCCGGAAAATTGAAAATTTCTCGAGAACAGAGAATTATACACTTTTCATATTAATTTCCTGATAAGATACTGTCACGAGTAGTGTGCTCAATTTTTCTCAGATTTTTCATTCGGTTGTACCATTGTTAAAAAAAATTCCGTGTCAAGGGGTTAATCGCAATTCATCGATTCATCCATACCGCCGGCAGTCCGATTCTTTAAAATTTCATCCGACTCCGCGCCTGAAGCACTAGATCGTCAATTTCACGTCAAAGTAGAAGTCTCGACGAGCATTCCAGAATTTTTGCAAATTTTTGCAAATCTTTATCGAGCCTGGAACAACGAAAATATCGAGCCCGAACTTAAAAGACCCAGTCGGCAAAAAAAAACTACAGTAAATTCTCCCTGAATGACGCTCAGATTGTTAAAAAAAAATGGACAATTCGGGAAGAGGAGACACGATTAGACTCCCGAGGGTTCGGCATGCTGTGCGCGGCGCACGACGTTGCCGCGTTTACCGCCGACCCGCGCGGGACGAGCATTTTGTCCGGAAAATCCACGCACGCCACTCGAGAGCAGCATCCGCCCTTGGAACTTTGCTAATATTCGTTAAGGAGGCGCATCTCCGCGAACGTATACGTATTTACATAACACGCGGGAACCGGTCGAGAGATGGTGGGGGGAGGGGGGGCGCGGTGATACAGAGGGCGAGACACACAGACTCGCTTTCACTTCGCCCTCGGGCCTCGAAGCCCCCACGGTTTTCGGTTCCTCGTCAGCCAGGAGTTTGCAGACGGAACGAACGAAAGCACCCCCCGCCCCTCCCCCCTGCCCCCTTTTACCCCCGTTGCCACTTGCTGCGCCCGATGCTTCTGTATCAGAAGATGTACACCCTTCCCTGAAAAGCCTTCCGGGCCGACGAAAGATTCCGTGTGCCGGCGGTTACAGATCAAACGAGGCTAATTTGATTTCTTGCCGGCCGCTCGACCGAATGCAATAAAAGAGCCGGGGACTCGTTTGTTAGTTACCGGGGAACGCGAGAGCCAGTATAAATAAGCAGTTCCGCGCGCTCCGATTGGGGTGCAGTTATCCCTTTCCCAACGGCAGCACGATGCTGTTCAAAGGGACGGCTCCCTTCGGCCGTGACGCCGCCTTCCATCGCGTGGCTGATATGCTTTTATTGTCACCGACGCGAGGATGCTCCCTTTTTTCTTTTCTTTTCTCATTCGACAGCCAAACTACTGGCACGGAGGACCTTTTGTTCGCTGTTTGGATCGAGAGGCTTTTCGATCGCGATCGCTTCTAGGGATGCGTCGCGAAGATGCTTTATTTAGAATAGCAGAAAAGTCGACGGGATCGAACACGTTTATTTTAAACTGTTTAAGCGA
>NW_022890534.1:923224-942166 GCF_011865705.1 Megalopta genalis | reverse complement strand
TCTGCTATGGTGGCTTTCAATTCATCGAGTTGATTACAATATTTAGCCGAATTGATCGTTTCACCTTGAGAAAGGAGCTCGTGGTAGACTACGCCTTTCCAGTCCCACCAAACGCACGAAAGAACTTTCTTCGGATGAAGTCCTGACTTCGCAACAATTGAGGGACTATTTCCTTTTGACCAAGTTCGTTTTCGATGCACATTTTGGTATAAAATCCAAGTCTCGTCTCCAGTGACAAGTCTCTTTAGGAAAGGATTTCTTCCATGTCGTTGGAGAAGCAAATCGCACGTAGAGACGCGGTTCATAAGGCTGGTGTCAACACCTATCGACGGTGTGGAACTTCGAATCGATTCACATATCTCATCTTGATTAAATGCTTATGTACCGTTGTCCTGGGTATGTTAGTGGCATCCGCTATCTCGCACACACTATATCGCGAATTTTCAGCGAGCATATCTTTGACAAGGTCCGCATCCGTCGTTGTTGGTCGGCCGCTGCGGTCTTCGTCTTTCAAATCAAAATTGCCAGCTCTAAATCTCTCAAATCAATTGCGGACTGTCCTAATAGTCGTAGAACCATCACTGTAAACGGTACAAATCTCGTTTCCAGTGTCCTTTGCCCTATCACTTTTTTTAAAGCAATAAAGCATGACATGCCGCAAATGCTTATTTTGGCTATCCATATCGAACGGCGCAGAAAAAATTTGATAAGGAACTTTGTCACCAACGAAACATACTCTAAAAGAGCTCTGGGACGACTGCAACCGATACCCTAAACAGCCAAGAGATAAGCCTTCGTGTTTATATAAACACAGCCAGTTAAAGTCATTCGTAGCGTGGCGCGGAAGGAACTTATGGGACACCCTAATATATCATTATATTGTATGATAATATGATTATCATTATAATGATTATATGATATGATGATTATACATATATATATATAATGATTATACATACAATAATTGTATGCTAATATGATTATCATTATAATGATTATATGATATGATGATTATATGTATATATAATGATTACGTCACCGTTCCGTGTCCGTGTTTTTTTTGCGCACGTCGATTTCGGAAAAACGTGGCAATGAGATAATTTTGAAATCGCGAGCCCCGCGGAAAATTGCAATCACGGTGTCGTCAAAGAATCGTGGCCTGGCTGTCCGCGGCGGCGACGAGCCGTGCGGTCGGCGGATGTTTAATATTGCAAGAATTTTTCCGGAATGATATTTCTCGGGGCGCGGCGCAATTCCGGCACCGGGCGGCCGTAAAATTCTCGTAAGCTAGCGGAAAATAATAATTTCCCGGGCGGGTCATTAACAGAAACGAAGTGAACGCGCGCGCCACGCCACTGGTCACGCGTCGCAATGGATCGATTAACCCATCGTCCTTCGAAGTCGCGATTAGAGCACGAAATGAGAATTGACCCGCGTGAATCGTTAAAAGTGACGGCAGCAGGTTTTTTTTTAAGTTTGACGATACTGTAATTTCTTCTGGTAATGTTCGGAGCTCGGAATTGAAACCGCAGATCCGAGAATACGCGATTTCTCGGGCCTCGCGGTTCGTTTTTTTTTGAAACTCGTGGCAGTCGACAAAAAAGGCGACGGCTTTTTTATTTTTTGCCAAGATTATTTCGAAGGCAATTCGTAGGCCACGTGACGCGATTCGAAGAGAATTCGAGGCCATGTGACGCGACTGGAAGTCAATTCGAGGCCACGTGACACGATTGGAATGCAATTCGAGACCACGTGACGCGATTGGAAGGCAATTCTGAGGTCACGTGACGAGATTAGAAGGCAATTCGATACCACGTGACATGATTGAAAGGCAATTCGAGACCACGTGACACAATTCGAAGGCAATTCCGAGACCCAAACTGACCATTTTGTATTGTCTTTCGGAATATACGAATCACAAATGTCGCATTACACGCAATAAATTACATAGGCGTAGGACTAGCACAGGGAAATTCAGAGCAACCCGAAATTTGGCATTTCCGGGAGAAATTACTATATTGAGCGGTTCTGAATAATTCATTGACGTTCTCAAATTAATTGAAGCTTTTCCTACTGTTCTATAATATTTGCACTAATTTTGTGTCGTGCAGGGTTTAGGTCAGAGTTAGGTCAGGATTAGGTTCACAATTTTGCGTGACAATGGATCGATTAACGCGTCGTCCTTTAAAGTCGCAATTAGGAGACGGTCATGTGAAATGAAAATTGGTCGCATAAATTGTAAGCAGCAGCTTTTTTTTTTATTTTGACGATATTAAACGGTTCTGAACAATGCGTCGACGTTTTCAATTTAATTGAATCTGTCCATTGTTCCATATTTGCGTGATTTCCAATTTATGTGTGACGTGCAGGCTTTGAATGGAATCATTAAAATTTTCAGCTGATTCCGTCGCAGCAGTTATTTTCTAATTTTCAATTTTTCTGTTCTATGAAAACAGTTTTTTTTCGATTAAACTCATTATTCGATTAAACTTCATATATACCAGCGCGAATGGAAAATTTTTAATTTCTCAATTATTCGGAAATAAACGTGCCATCGGAATTTGTATGCATCGAACACGAAGCGATTGTTAAAACAGAGCCTTTGTAATTAGAGTGAAATGCGAAGGTAAATGTTAATTACAAGTACAAATAATTCGGAAATTAAAAGTCTGTTTGATGTCTTGTATTTTTAAAAAATTGTACGATTAAATTACTGTTGAATTATAGTTAAATTACGGACAAATTATGGTTAAATTACCCTTTAAATTACAGTCAAATCATGGTTAAATTAACCATTAAATTACAGTTAAATTAGCGTTTAAATTACAGTTAAATTATGGTTAAATTAACCTTTAAATTACAGTTCAATCACCGTTTAAATTACAGTTACATCACCGATTAAATTATAATTAAATTATGGTTTATATTACAGCCAAATTATGGTTAAATTACCCTTTAAATTATAGTTAAATCACCGTTTAAATTACAGTTAAATTAACGTTTAAGTTACAGATAAATTACAATTCACTTACGATTCAGTTACAATTCAATTACAATTCAATTACAATTCAATTTCGATTCAATTACGATTCAATTACAATTCAATTACAGTCAAATTACTAATCAAATTGTAATTAAATTACAGTTAACTGACAATTAACTTACAGAGTCGAATTACACTGAATTTACAGTGGAATTGAAACTCAGTTACATCACGTTCGCGTAATATCCGCACGCAGAAACGTCCAATTGTTGGATCGAGTCTTCCAAAACGCGGACGCAACTGCATTTCGGTCGTTTCAGCCGGGATCTGGCAACACCGGATCCGCGTAATTTATCGTCCGGATGATCTTGAGAGATGATTTAATAAACGGGGGACGGGCGGGTGTGTGTATTCACCGTGCTCGGTAACTATTTGGAACATTAATTAAACGAACTAGACGAGAATCACTTGCCGGAAATAAACGAGTGCTGTTTGTACGGGGCCGTGGCGGCTCTCGGACACGGCCGCCGAATAAAATTCGCTCCGATTATTATTACCGTATTCTATGGATTTCGTTTAATTAAACGAACTTTCGGCGATCTCGTTAATTAATACCGATCCGAGAGCACGCGCGGTTTTTCACCGTGAATCAGCACGATTCAAAATTCAAAGACTATGATAAGCTGTGCTGCAAATTCTCCCGAATTCACGCTCAAATTCTCCGCGAAAATACACGATTTGAGAAGAGGATATGCGATTATTATTATATATTTTTCAATATGTTGTTGCTTATATTATTGATTCAATATATTACTGACTCAATATATTATTGATTCAATATATTATTGACTCAATATATTACTGACTCAATATATTATTGACTCAATATATTATTGACTCAATATATTATTGACTCAATATATTATTGACTCAATATATTATTGACTCAATATATTATTGACTCAATATATTATTGACTCAATATATTATTGACTCAATATATTATTGACTCAATATATTATTGACTCAATATATTATTGACTCAATATATTATTGACTCAATATATTATTGACTCAATATATTATTGACTCAATATATTATTGACTCAATATATTATTGACTCAATATATTATTGACTCAATATATTATTGACTCAATATATTATTGACTCAATATATTATTGACTCAATATATTATTGACTCAATATATTATTGACTCAATATATTATTGACTCAATATATTATTGACTCAATATATTATTGACTCAATATATTATTGACTCAATATATTATTGACTCAATATATTATTGACTCAATATATTATTGACTCAATATATTATTGACTCAATATATTATTGACTCAATATATTATTGACTCAATATATTATTGACTCAATATATTATTGACTCAATATATTATTGATTATATTATTGACTCAATATATTATTGATTATATTATTGAATCAATATATTATTGATTATATTATTTATTCAATATATTATAGATTATATTATTGATTATATTACTGACTCAATATATTATTGATTATATTATTGATTCGATATATTATCGATTGTATTATTGATTCAATATATTATTATTATATAAAAACGAGCCGCAAATGCCCGGGCGATAGAAGATGAATGATTAGCAACACCCCGTCACGGTTTCAATGCCTGGCGCGTGTTTATACGCGAATTCCGAAAACAAACATTCTGCCGGAGTGTATCGTTCGCGTTCCGCGCGGCGCCGGCGTTGATTCCGCGCCGGCATACGTATGCATATATATGTGTATGTATATGTATATGTATATGTATATATTGTTACACTTTGCGCGGCCGTTTCGCGAACAGCGGCGGAATCGGTATATAGACGGTGACGGAATAAAGCGACAAGATGTATGCCGATGCACAAGTGCGCATTGTACACAATGCAGCACTTGAATCCTTGAGTGTATTCCCGCACAAGCGCCTCGTCGCCCGCCGGCTCGCGCAATCAAAAGCGATGCTTGATCTTTTGATTCCGCCGGCTCCGAGTGGATGCAGCCATTTATGTCGAACAAAACCTGTCCCCGCGACTCGCGAACAAATTCCCGTTCCCGCCATAGCAATTAAATCATCGTTCCTACGCCGATAATTTTGCCGGACAACGTGTGTGTGTGTGTGTGTTCCGTCGGTTTCTGATTTCTTTCTTTTCCTTTTTTTCTTTTACTAATTTTTCTGCGTAATCAATCGCCGCGCGCTCGAGATTTTGCGGAGATTTCGCTCGCTGCGGGAAATGCTTATATAAATAAAGGCTCTTGAATTGAATATTAAATAATGGAAGCATCATCGACGAAAGCGAAATTAGGCTATTGAATAAATAGTGTAATCTATAATGTAAGCAAGAATATATTGAATCAATGATATGATCAAGAATATCTTGAATCAATAATATAATCTACAATATATTGATTCAATAATATAATCAAGAACATATTGATTCAATAATATAATCAATAATATATTGAATCAATAATATAATCTATTGGGTTGGCAACTAAGTAATTGCCGATTTGTTCAATGAAATAAAAAATTTTTTTTTACTTGGAATGAAGTTTAATCTGTAATGTATTTTCCATTTTGTTCGATGTACTTTTGCCATCTCTCTGACAACTTGAAAATTCCACGCTCGTAGAAAGTCTGATCCCCTGTCTCTTATACACATCTAGATGTGTATAAGAGACAGATATATTACTGACTCAATATATTATTGATTCAATATATTATATTGGGTTGGCAACTAACTAATTGCCGATTTGTTCAATGAAATAAAAAATTTTTTTTTACTTGGAATGAAGTTTAATCTGTAATGTATTTTCCATTTTGTTCGATGTACTTTTGCCATCTCTCTGACAACTTGAAAATTCCACGCTCGTAGAAAGTCTGATCCCCTGTCTCTTATACACATCTAGATGTGTATAAGAGACAGATATATTACTGACTCAATATATTATTGATTCAATATATTATATTGGGTTGGCAACTAACTAATTGCCGATTTGTTCAATGAAATAAAAAATTTTTTTTTACTTGGAATGAAGTTTAATCTGTAATGTATTTTCCATTTTGTTCGATGTACTTTTGCCATCTCTCTGACAACTTGAAAATTCCACGCTCGTAGAAAGTCTGATCCCCTGTCTCTTATACACATCTAGATGTGTATAAGAGACAGATATATTACTGACTCAATATATTATTGATTCAATATATTATATTGGGTTGGCAACTAACTAATTGCCGATTTGTTCAATGAAATAAAAAATTTTTTTTTACTTGGAATGAAGTTTAATCTGTAATGTATTTTCCATTTTGTTCGATGTACTTTTGCCATCTCTCTGACAACTTGAAAATTCCACGCTCGTAGAAAGTCTGATCCCCTGTCTCTTATACACATCTAGATGTGTATAAGAGACAGATATATTACTGACTCAATATATTATTGATTCAATATATTATATTGGGTTGGCAACTAACTAATTGCCGATTTGTTCAATGAAATAAAAAATTTTTTTTTACTTGGAATGAAGTTTAATCTGTAATGTATTTTCCATTTTGTTCGATGTACTTTTGCCATCTCTCTGACAACTTGAAAATTCCACGCTCGTAGAAAGTCTGATCCCCTGTCTCTTATACACATCTAGATGTGTATAAGAGACAGATATATTACTGACTCAATATATTATTGATTCAATATATTATATTGGGTTGGCAACTAACTAATTGCCGATTTGTTCAATGAAATAAAAAATTTTTTTTTACTTGGAATGAAGTTTAATCTGTAATGTATTTTCCATTTTGTTCGATGTACTTTTGCCATCTCTCTGACAACTTGAAAATTCCACGCTCGTAGAAAGTCTGATCCCCTGTCTCTTATACACATCTAGATGTGTATAAGAGACAGATATATTACTGACTCAATATATTATTGATTCAATATATTATATTGGGTTGGCAACTAACTAATTGCCGATTTGTTCAATGAAATAAAAAATTTTTTTTTACTTGGAATGAAGTTTAATCTGTAATGTATTTTCCATTTTGTTCGATGTACTTTTGCCATCTCTCTGACAACTTGAAAATTCCACGCTCGTAGAAAGTCTGATCCCCTGTCTCTTATACACATCTAGATGTGTATAAGAGACAGATATATTACTGACTCAATATATTATTGATTCAATATATTATATTGGGTTGGCAACTAACTAATTGCCGATTTGTTCAATGAAATAAAAAATTTTTTTTTACTTGGAATGAAGTTTAATCTGTAATGTATTTTCCATTTTGTTCGATGTACTTTTGCCATCTCTCTGACAACTTGAAAATTCCACGCTCGTAGAAAGTCTGATCCCCTGTCTCTTATACACATCTAGATGTGTATAAGAGACAGATATATTACTGACTCAATATATTATTGATTCAATATATTATATTGGGTTGGCAACTAACTAATTGCCGATTTGTTCAATGAAATAAAAAATTTTTTTTTACTTGGAATGAAGTTTAATCTGTAATGTATTTTCCATTTTGTTCGATGTACTTTTGCCATCTCTCTGACAACTTGAAAATTCCACGCTCGTAGAAAGTCTGATCCCCTGTCTCTTATACACATCTAGATGTGTATAAGAGACAGGGGATCAGACTTTCTACGAGCGTGGAATTTTCAAGTTGTCAGAGAGATGGCAAAAGTACATCGAACAAAATGGAAAATACATTACAGATTAAACTTCATTCCAAGTAAAAAAAAATTTTTTATTTCATTGAACAAATCGGCAATTACTTAGTTGCCAACCTAATATAATATATTGAATCAATAATATAATCAATGATATAATAAATAATATATTGAATCAGTAATATAATCAATAATATATTGAATCAATAATATAATCAATAAGATATTAATTCTCAATAATATAATCAATAATATATTGAGTCAATAATGTATTGAGTCAATAATATATTGAATAAATATATTATGATACACACACACACACACAATTCATTTTTCGAAAAGTCGAAAAATCCACTCATCCAACATTTTCTTGTTCGCCTAAAAAAACATTCTAATTCCTTGAGCAACGCGCCGAGGAAACACCGATCGATGAAGAGCCGACGCAATCTCGAAAACGGGGTCATTTCCCGCTGCTAAATCTCCATTTCCTGGCATAATATTCGATTCTTTATGGAAACGCGGCCAGATCCGGCATTCGCGTCCCTCGAGAGACTCGAGATTCCTGGTCGCGGCTCTCGTCGTTCGCGGAGCGTGAACAAAAAACGCACGCCCGGCTGATTTACGCGAGCGTCGCACGCACGCACGCACGCACGTTTCGCCCTTATCTCGCGTACGCACCGACCCCAGTCACGCGCCTTACAAGTCGTGCGTTATCAACGGTATCGCGCCGGTCGGCCGGTCACGTGGCAATTCGTCGCCATTGTCATCGTTTACGTGCTCCGTGGAGGATCCCCCTCCCCCCTCCGGCCCGGAGGATTCCGTCAGGTCCCGTCTGCTTCGTGCGCCCGCCCGATCGGCCGTGAAATTGTGCGTGCAAAAATTCCGATCGACGGTCTTACGTGGCCGCCCTCCCCTCCGCACCCCGCGCGACGAGCCATTTGAATTTAATCGACCCGATGTGCGCCCCGTTTTAGAACGAGACGAAAATCGTGGCAAAATCGATCCAGTTCGCTTTGTAAAACAGAGAGATTTATTTGACAAGATTTATTTGTATTACAATGTTTATTGTTATAAAGGGTGTCCCAGAAATCAAGCAGGTTTGATGCTTAAAAAATTGCCGAAACGTTGCAGAAAATTGACTTTTCTATTTCAATTCTTCTTAAAAAAACGAGGCGAAAGTTCGAGCATCCAAGTAGCCATATTTGTGATAAAATAATTAGAATAAATTACTAATTCAATTTTGAATCGCTGACTAAACAATTATATTATTTACTTCAACTTGGACGGTATCAACGCTTCAGAAACAGTGTCAAAGTATCAGAATAATCGCATCGGCCAGACAAAAAGAGGCATTTGAAAAATCGAAGACGCGCATTCGAAAAATCGTAACTGCCACAGTTCCAAATATTTTCGCTGGAGAAAAATACACGTTCTACCTCGAACGCTGTCGAAAGCAGGCAAAAAAATTTCGAGCCGAAATAGCGTTAGTTTCGGCGTAAAAAAATCGCAAAGACGAGGCGAAGAATCGCGACCGCGAACCGACATTTCCAGCGAAGTGCAGCTTACTTAAACGTCGCGGATTAATCGAAGGTGTAGGAAAGCGATCCCTGCAGCCGTGTCTGGGCGTCAAACGCGGTTAATCCGGAGTTTCGGTGGTTCAACGTTCGCCGAGACGCAGCCGCGCCGCGGTGCATCCCCGGTGCACCGACTGGATGCACGCGTTTTACCGTATTTGCCTCGCGGAAACTCGGTTAGCGGCCCCTGCCTCTGCCCCTCCCCCCTCCCTCTACCTTGCACCCTTAGCTGTTATTCAATTTGTATACGGCGACGTGCCGGCTAATGCGTCAAGAAAGGACTGCACGTTCACGCTATAATGGAGGATCTGGCAATATCATTACAGGCAAAGGGTTAATTTCGAGCAACGCGCCCGGAAGATGAGCGTTTCCGTCCGGGAATCGGGCGCGCCGTCCGCCGCTGCCGTCTGCGAAACACGGCACTGTAATTCGATTCTAATTTCACGGAATTTCCTGGAAAACCGGTTCAGAAATCTCGCCGAGCCAGCCGGTGAACTGTTGAGTTGTGAAACTTTGTGCTACCTTGCTGACTTTTGTGCTGTTTTGTGCTTTCTTGATCTTTTTTGTGGGCACCCTTGATCAATTTTGGGATGTTTTGTGATTTTTTTTTGCAACTTTGTGTGCTTTTGCTGAGTATCTTTGCGCTTTCTTGATCGC
This sequence comes from Megalopta genalis, assembly GCF_011865705.1. NCBI lineage: Eukaryota > Metazoa > Arthropoda > Insecta > Hymenoptera > Halictidae > Megalopta > Megalopta genalis. Next base: position 932,235 of record NW_022890534.1, on the reverse strand, counting down.
TTTTCTGATCTCTTGATCGCTTTCTTGCAAGCTTTGTGCTCTCTTGATCACTTTCTTGCAGCTTTGTGCTCTTTTGATTACTTTGTGCAACTTTGTGTGCCTTTGTTGATCGCTTTTCTGATCTCTTGATCGCTTTCTTGCAGCTTTGTGTTCTCTTGATCACATTTCTGCAACTTTGTGCTCTCTGTTGACTACTTTGGTATTCTCTTGATCACTTTTGTGTAGCTTTGTGCTCTCCTGACAACTTTTGTGCTGTTTTGTACTCTCTTGATCATTTCTGTGCTGTTCTGTACTCTCTTGATTACTTTTTTCTTGCTTTGTCCTTTTTTATCACCTTTATGCAATTCTGTGCACTCTTGTTGATCATATTTGTGCTCTCTTGATCATTTTTGTGCTCTCTTAATCACTTTTTTACAACTTTATGCTCTCCTGACAACTTTTGTGCTGTTTCGTACTCTCTTGATCATTCCTTTTCTGGTTTTGTTACTCTCTTGATTACTTTTAATTCTGCTTTGTGCTCTTTTGATCACATTTCTGCGACTCTGTGCGCTCTTGTTGATCACTTTTATGCTCTCTTGATCTCTTTTCTGCTCTGTTGATCACTTTTCCGCAGCTTTGTGCTCTCTTGATCATGTTTCTACTCTCTTGATCAGTTTCGTACACTCTGCGCCATCTTTTATTACTTCTACGAACCTTTGTGCACTCTTGTCGATTGCTTTCAAAGATCTCTCGATTGCTTTTGTGATCTCTGAATCACTCTTGTGCTCTCTTGATCATTTTTACACAGTTTTATCTCTCTTGATCACTTGTTTTCTGCTGGAGAAGAGATCGAGCCGTCTGGAGCGTTCCGAGCCGAAACAGGAGTTCACGACACGCGCGGATTCAAGGAGGAAAAACTTTCTTGCCGCGCATCATAATGTAAATCCCTTTAAACAAGTTCCTCATTTCGTGTCGCCGCTTATAATTCATGGAGGATGAGGGACGGGGGTCATCCCGGGGAAGCTTGGGGGAGCGTTTCCCCCGTCTCCCGGAAGATTTGCATAGAAAAAGGATAGCGTGTAACGATTTACGATTTTGTATCCGCCGATGAGATATTCATGAAATACGGTGAATTATCGCGGCCGCGCGATATAGAGGATACTCTCTTTCTCTCTCTCTTCCTATCTGGCTGCTCGGGATGCGGCCGAACGCCGGACAACCCTGCTCGAATCAAAATCTATACACATGGCGGCGTAATTAGAACAAGCTCCGTGCCCGGCGATTTATACCTCGATCGAGAATCGCGATTCGCTTTTCGTTTCTCCGGACGTTATCTTTTTGGACGCGGTCGACGGACTTTGACGCCTTTTGATCGCTTCTTTTGATACTTTGTGCTGTTCTCTTGATCAATTTTGGGCAATTTTGGTGCGCTCTTGATCGCTTATGTGCAGATTTGTACTCTCTTGTTGATCGATTGTGTGCTCCCTTGATTACTCTTGAGCACTCTTGATCATTCTTGCGTAGTTTTCTTTCCTCTTGATCGCTTTCTTTAATTTTTGAGCACCCTTGAACAGTTTTGTACTGTCTTGATCGCTTTTGTGCAACTTTGTACTCTCTTGTTGATCAATTTTGTGATCTCTTGATTACTTTTGAGCACTCTTGATCATTCTTGCGTAGTTTTCTTTTCTCTTGATCGCTTTTCTAAACTGTCGAGCAGTCTTGATCAGTTTTGTGCAATTTTGTACTCTCTTCATCGCATTTGTGCAACTTTGTACTCTCTTGTTGATCAATTCTGTGCTCTCTTGATTACTCTTGAGCACTCTTGATCATTTTCCGCATTTTTCTTTTCTTTTGAACACATTTCTAAACCTTTAAGCACTCTTCATCAGTTTTGTGCAACTTTGTGCTTTCTTGATCGCTTTCCTGCAACTTTGTACTCTCTTGTTGATCAATTTTGTGCTCTCTTGATTACTTTTGAGCACTCTTGATCATTCTTGCGTAGTTTTCTTTTCTCTTGATCGCTTTTCTGAAATTTTGTGCTCTCATGATTACTCTTGAGCTCTCTTGATCATTTTCCGCATATTGCTTTTCTTTTGAACACGTTTCTAAACCTTGAAGCACTCTTGATCAGTTTTGTGCAACTTTGTGCTCTCTTGATCGCTTTTGTGCTGCTTTGTACTCTCTTGTTGATCAATTTTGTGTTCTCTTGATTACTCTTGAGCACTCTTGATCATTTTTGCACAATTTTCTTTTCTCTTGATCGCTTCTTTAAATTTGTGAGCATCCTTGAACAGTTTTGTGCTCTCTTGATCGCTTTTGTGCAACTTTGTACTCTCTTGTTGATCAATTTTGTGATCTCTTGATTACTTTTGTGATCTCTTGGTTACTCTTGAGCTCTGTTGATTACCCTTGAGCTCTCCTGATCATTTTTGCGCAATTTTCTGTTCTCTTGATCACTTTTCTAAACTTTTGAGCTCTCTTGATTTCTTTCGTGCATCTTTGTGCTCTCTTGACGACTTTTGTGCTTTTATATACTCTCTCGAGCATTTCTCCGCTGTTTTGTACTCTCTTGATCATTTTTGCGTTATTTTGTGCTCTCTCGACCTCCTTTATACAGCTTTGCGTTCTCTTCTTGATTGCTTTTGTGCTTTCTTGATCACTTCTATGCAGCTTTGTGCCCTCAGCGCCCGATATTCAATCCAGAAAGACGTCCGCTCGTTCCGGTTCGCTTTCATTCGAATTCGATTACCCAGCGGGAGCATCAACATCCACTTTTCAGGGGCGGCCCCTCGGCCCCGGGCATTTTCCTCGGATCGCGTCCACGAAGCCCCGTGGAACGAAGAATGATTTTCTGCGCACGTACGCGTAAAATACTGCCTCTTGTCCCGGGCACGGCTGCGGGACGTGCGAGAGGCTCGCGCGCGAAAACGGACCGGAAGATAAAGCTTTTCGCGAGGAGGACGCGCGCGGCCGATTCCCCTGCGATGCCCGCCTTCCCCTCGCGCCCTCGGCCGCCCCCGCCGGCCACCCTTTGTCGCGCCGGCCCTGCGCTTTCAATTTATCCGGAACTCGAGCAGCCGCCGCCGCGTGTTTCGCGTTATTCGTCAGCTCAAGGTCGCGCGACCGATCCGTTCGGACGTCGTCCGTGGCGCTCCAAAAGCAACCCTTCGACGACAATTTCGTCCGTTTTCTCCCGGACGCATATTTTTAGAGCGCGTATTTTTTTTTTACGAATACACGACGGTCGATCGTTCGACGAAAGCGCCGGCGCGCTGAATTCCGAGAGCGGAACCGCGCGCGATCGCGTCCGCGGCAGTTCGACGGGAAAACAACTCGCGCGTCATTAGGTCAATAAACATTCGGGATTACGGCGCTCCTTATACGCGGGTAATTGGCATTTAACTAATTCTCGTAGTCGGACCGCACAGGAGCTGCATTGCCGAAGTGTGTACGTGTGTGTGCGTGTGTGTGTGTAACGAGTATATTCTGCGGTTTCCGAGCGCGGATACGATCCCGGTTTCGAGTTGGTCGTTGGTTTGTTGGTAATTAGTCGTTACCGGTAATAGGTGGTTAAGAATTCTGCTAATAGGAATCCTTTAGGATTGTTCCGGGAAGATTCAGTGTTATGGAGTTGTCGGAGGAATGCCGTGCATTCGAATTAGCGATCGTAATTTCCCCACGAATACGCGCTCGAAAAGAGCTTCTCGAACACGGAGATAAGGTTACACGTGTCCCCCTAATTGACGCGCGGATTGTTCACAGAAATGGACAATTTTGGAGAAGGAAGTGCGATTGTTCGAGCCTCGCGGTTCGTTATTATGGTTACGAATTGTATCCAAATTGGCGAGATTAATAATCTTGACATAACTTTTTTCTTTTTTGTTCTAATTTTTTGCTACGATTCGAAGGCAATTCGGAGGCCACGTGGCGCGATTCAAAGGCAATTCAAGGCCATGTGATGAGATTCGGAGGCAATTCGAAGGCAATTCGAAGACAATTCGGAGGAAATTCGAAGGCAATTCGGAGGAAACTCGAAGGTAATTTGGAAACAATTTGGAGGCAATTTGGAGGCCACAATTCACGATTCGAAGGCAATTCGGAGGAAATTTAGATGCAATTAGGAGGCAATTAAAGGCAATTCGGAGGCCACGTAACACGATTCGAAGGCCACATTACGCGATTTCAAAGTAATTCGATGGCAATTCGGAAGAAATTTAGAGGCAATTTGGAGACAATTGAAGGCAATTCGAAAGCAATTCAGAGGACACGTAACACGATTCGAAGGCAATTCGAAGAAAAATTCGGAGACTATTCAGTGACAAATTGGAGGCAATTCGGTGGACATTCAGAGGAAATTAGGTGGCAATTCGGAGTGCGCGTGACACGATTCGAAGGCAATTCGAAGACAATTCGGAGGCAATTCGGTGGCAATTTGGAGGCAATTCGGTGGCAATTCGAAGGATANTTTTCTTTTCTCTTGATCGCTTTTCTGAAATTTTGTGCTCTCATGATTACTCTTGAGCTCTCTTGATCATTTTCCGCATATTGCTTTTCTTTTGAACACGTTTCTAAACCTTGAAGCACTCTTGATCAGTTTTGTGCAACTTTGTGCTCTCTTGATCGCTTTTGTGCTGCTTTGTACTCTCTTGTTGATCAATTTTGTGTTCTCTTGATTACTCTTGAACACTCTTGATCATTTTTGCGCAATTTTCTTTTCTCTTGATCGCTTTTCTGAAATTTTGTGCTCTCATGATTACTCTTGAGCTCTCTTGATCATTTTCCGCATATTGCTTTTCTTTTGAACACGTTTCTAAACCTTGAAGCACTCTTGATCAGTTTTGTGCAACTTTGTGCTCTCTTGATCGCTTTTGTGCTGCTTTGTACTCTCTTGTTGATCAATTTTGTGTTCTCTTGATTACTCTTGAGCACTCTTGATCATTTTTGCACAATTTTCTTTTCTCTTGATCGCTTCTTTAAATTTGTGAGCATCCTTGAACAGTTTTGTGCTCTCTTGATCGCTTTTGTGCAACTTTGTACTCTCTTGTTGATCAATTTTGTGATCTCTTGATTACTTTTGTGATCTCTTGGTTACTCTTGAGCTCTGTTGATTACCCTTGAGCTCTCCTGATCATTTTTGCGCAATTTTCTGTTCTCTTGATCACTTTTCTAAACTTTTGAGCTCTCTTGATTTCTTTCGTGCATCTTTGTGCTCTCTTGACGACTTTTGTGCTTTTATATACTCTCTCGAGCATTTCTCCGCTGTTTTGTACTCTCTTGATCATTTTTGCGTTATTTTGTGCTCTCTCGACCTCCTTTATACAGCTTTGCGTTCTCTTCTTGATTGCTTTTGTGCTTTCTTGATCACTTCTATGCAGCTTTGTGCCCTCAGCGCCCGATATTCAATCCAGAAAGACGTCCGCTCGTTCCGGTTCGCTTTCATTCGAATTCGATTACCCAGCGGGAGCATCAACATCCACTTTTCAGGGGCGGCCCCTCGGCCCCGGGCATTTTCCTCGGATCGCGTCCACGAAGCCCCGTGGAACGAAGAATGATTTTCTGCGCACGTACGCGTAAAATACTGCCTCTTGTCCCGGGCACGGCTGCGGGACGTGCGAGAGGCTCGCGCGCGAAAACGGACCGGAAGATAAAGCTTTTCGCGAGGAGGACGCGCGCGGCCGATTCCCCTGCGATGCCCGCCTTCCCCTCGCGCCCTCGGCCGCCCCCGCCGGCCACCCTTTGTCGCGCCGGCCCTGCGCTTTCAATTTATCCGGAACTCGAGCAGCCGCCGCCGCGTGTTTCGCGTTATTCGTCAGCTCAAGGTCGCGCGACCGATCCGTTCGGACGTCGTCCGTGGCGCTCCAAAAGCAACCCTTCGACGACAATTTCGTCCGTTTTCTCCCGGACGCATATTTTTAGAGCGCGTATTTTTTTTTTACGAATACACGACGGTCGATCGTTCGACGAAAGCGCCGGCGCGCTGAATTCCGAGAGCGGAACCGCGCGCGATCGCGTCCGCGGCAGTTCGACGGGAAAACAACTCGCGCGTCATTAGGTCAATAAACATTCGGGATTACGGCGCTCCTTATACGCGGGTAATTGGCATTTAACTAATTCTCGTAGTCGGACCGCACAGGAGCTGCATTGCCGAAGTGTGTACGTGTGTGTGCGTGTGTGTGTGTAACGAGTATATTCTGCGGTTTCCGAGCGCGGATACGATCCCGGTTTCGAGTTGGTCGTTGGTTTGTTGGTAATTAGTCGTTACCGGTAATAGGTGGTTAAGAATTCTGCTAATAGGAATCCTTTAGGATTGTTCCGGGAAGATTCAGTGTTATGGAGTTGTCGGAGGAATGCCGTGCATTCGAATTAGCGATCGTAATTTCCCCACGAATACGCGCTCGAAAAGAGCTTCTCGAACACGGAGATAAGGTTACACGTGTCCCCCTAATTGACGCGCGGATTGTTCACAGAAATGGACAATTTTGGAGAAGGAAGTGCGATTGTTCGAGCCTCGCGGTTCGTTATTATGGTTACGAATTGTATCCAAATTGGCGAGATTAATAATCTTGACATAACTTTTTTCTTTTTTGTTCTAATTTTTTGCTACGATTCGAAGGCAATTCGGAGGCCACGTGGCGCGATTCAAAGGCAATTCAAGGCCATGTGATGAGATTCGGAGGCAATTCGAAGGCAATTCGAAGACAATTCGGAGGAAATTCGAAGGCAATTCGGAGGAAACTCGAAGGTAATTTGGAAACAATTTGGAGGCAATTTGGAGGCCACAATTCACGATTCGAAGGCAATTCGGAGGAAATTTAGATGCAATTAGGAGGCAATTAAAGGCAATTCGGAGGCCACGTAACACGATTCGAAGGCCACATTACGCGATTTCAAAGTAATTCGATGGCAATTCGGAAGAAATTTAGAGGCAATTTGGAGACAATTGAAGGCAATTCGAAAGCAATTCAGAGGACACGTAACACGATTCGAAGGCAATTCGAAGAAAAATTCGGAGACTATTCAGTGACAAATTGGAGGCAATTCGGTGGACATTCAGAGGAAATTAGGTGGCAATTCGGAGTGCGCGTGACACGATTCGAAGGCAATTCGAAGACAATTCGGAGGCAATTCGGTGGCAATTTGGAGGCAATTCGGTGGCAATTCGAAGGATATTTAGAGGCAATTTGAAGACAATTGAAGGCAATTCGAAAGCAATTCGGAGGCCACGTGACACAATTCGAATGCAATTCGGAGGCTCGAATAATCGTATCTCCTCTTCCAAAATTCTCCATTTTCGTGTACAATCCGAGCGTCAATTAAAGAAACATAAAAAGATTCTCCCTAATTGACGCTTGCTCAGTTTTTGTGCGCAATCTGACCGCGAATTGGGAAGAAATTACCGCGTCTTTTCGAGACAAATGGCAGGTATTCGCGCCGCGAATCGACTCGGAACGGTATCGAGTCGTGAAGAACAAATAAATTCCACCGTGGAAACGTAATTTGACCGATGCGATGGCGGGTGAATATTCATGGGGGAGAACGCCGCCGACGGCCACGAGACGTCGGGATCTCTCGTATTGCTGCGTGCGTTACAAAACAGCCAATTATTCTCGATGGCATAGAAATTAATTAACGATATTTTCGTAAGAGGATTACCGGGCCCGGTGATTGTACTCGACCGTGGAAACGTAATTCCGGGGCCGGTTCCGCGATCGATCGCCGCGGCCATCCGCCGGGATCCTTCTCTCGTCTTGTTGAAAAAAAAGGAACGGTTTCCCCGTTGGCTTCCTTTCTCGTCGCGTGTTTCCTTTCCCGTGATCCTCCTCGTCTCCGCTCTCTCTCTCTCTCTCTCTCTCTCACTCTCTCTCTCTGTTTCTCTCGCATCGAGAAAAGCACACAAAGGATGAAAAAAGAGAGCGGAAAGGGTTGAGAGAGCTTCCCTCGCCGCGGGTCATGTTAAATCGTAAACGCGGCGCCGCTGCGAGCTCGCCGCGTATCCGTGCTCTCTTTCTCTCTCTCTCTCTCTCTCTTTCTCTCGCTCTCTCTCTCTCTCTCTCTCTCTTTCTCTCGCTCTCTCTCTCTCTCTCTCTGTCTCTATCTCTCTCTCGCGCGAGCGAGCTTGTTCGCTCACTCCGTCTCGCACGGCCGAACTTTTTATTATTATATGAAATTACCGTCGTTCGTTTGAGACGGGAGATTCCATAAGTTCAAGTTTCAAGCTTTTTACAAGCACGCGCGCTATCGGCGATCCCCGCCGCGGCGTAAAAGGCAGCGCGAATAAAAGAACCCCAGCCATTTTCAAAATGTTGTTGTCCATTTACGAGGCCCCCCGGTTTAAAGGGAATGTTTTCTCTTCGGCCGCATAAAGTCGGAGAGCTTTCGACCGGTGTAATGGATACCGGCTCGCGGTCGCTTCCGGTCCGGAGTAATCCGCAAGCTCGGCCGATCTTTTCGCTTTATTTTCGGGATCGTTCGCTGAACAAACGGGCCACGGACGATTCGGCTGAATATAATCAATCGGCTTCGGTCGAGCTTTAGACGCGAAGTTTCTGTATTTGATTCCGCTGTGATTATTTATATTGGAAAAATTCTAATTTAAAAGTCTTTATTCATTATTTCATTTTTAGTTGTACTTTTTGCTTAGTATTTTATTTGTTTATGCTTCTCGTAACATTCTGACGAGCTGGTGGTCGCTTTGCACTTTATTTATTACTATTATTTTATTATTAAATTATTATTCAAACACACATTGCAATAAAAATTATAGAAAGTTTAAAGTTAATCCAATTTTACCGTTGTTATATTATATATATATCGTTGTACTATACATTATTATTATATATTATATATTTTATATTATATATTATATATTCTATATTGTACATTTTGTATTATATATTGTATATTTTATATTATATATTATATATTGTATATTGTACATTTTGTATTATATATTGTATATTTTATATTATATATTATATATTTTATATTATGTACTGTATATTTTATATTATATATTATATATTTTATATTAT
>NW_022890534.1:870994-919592 GCF_011865705.1 Megalopta genalis | reverse complement strand
AATTTAACCAGATTTACTAATTTTACTAGTTCTACTAGATTTGCCAGTTCTGCTAATTTTACCAGTTCTACTAATTTTGCCAGCTCTACTAATTTTGCCAGCTCTACTAAATTTACCAATTCTACTAATTTTACTAGCTCTACTAATTTCACTGGTTCTACTAATTTTACCAGTTCTACTAATTTCACTAGTTCCACTAATTGTACTAATTCTGGTATTTCTAGCAATCGCAATAGTCCTAATTACGATTCTAATAATTCTAACAATTAATTCTACTAATTCGTATAGTTCCAGTAGAACTAATTCTAGTCAATCCAGCAGTGCTAGCAAAACTAGTTCCATTAATACTAATTATTGTAGTGAATCGAATTAACAAATATGCTCCAGCAGTGACTAGAGTCAACTAGAGTCGCAATTGCGTCGGTTCAGCGACTGGAATGGAACTGTCGGAGGGGGTGGTCGATGTAAGACGGTCCGACACTGGGACTCGGGCCGAATATAAACGCGCCGGGCTAGTTTGCGTGCAGGTGGGCCGATGCGCGTACAATGGCCACCAAGTTTGTCCAGTTACGGTGTGCAAGGAAGCCCCCGCGACATTGCGATACGTTGGCCGCTCTCGTCGTCGGAGCGCGTCGGCGTTAATTCAGGCAAACACGGGGGCCAGGGCACAGAGAGACAGCGAGAGGGGGGCGGTGGACTGTTTGTGTTTGTTTCGGGCGCATCGCGTTTGCGGGACCGCAAACTGTTCCGACACGGACAAAGGAATTCGACGGATCCGTGAGCTCCGTTGATGGAAGGGAATTCGTCACCCAGTGACAGCGCCGAATCGATTCGATCTCGTTGTCCTCGTTCGCTGGACGTGCCGAGGATCGCTGGTTGGCCGACCAAACATTCCGCTGTGGGCGTAGGCTGCCGATCGATCGTGGGAAATTGATCTTTAAGATAGCGAAAAGAGCGTAAACAATTCGGCGCGTTGTTATACTTGAAGGTTTAGCGCGCGTATCTTGCGCAACTTTGTGGTCGAGGCATTGAATCGTGGACGATGGAACGACACACTTCGCGAGAGTGTCATCGATACGCTGCGCGTGTTTGCACGGCACGCACGTTTTCTTAGTCAGTCGCCAGGATTAGACGGGAGCATGGACTAATTTGCGGTCGAGTCGTTGCTGCATTGTAGATGATTTTGCGACGTACATGTTTTCTGAGTCAGTGATAAAGAGTAGATAATGGAATGAACTAGGTCATTGCAACATTGTTGACCTCTATGCAACACATTTATTTCTGAGTCATTCATAAGGAATAGGTGATAGAATGAACTACTTTGTGATGGAGTAATTGCTACACTGTGGATCTTTTAACAACATACACACTCAATTATAAGGAACAGATAATGGAATGAACTATTTTGCAGTGGAGTCATTGCAACATTGTTAATCTCTATGCAACATATATTTTTTCTGAGTCATTCATAAGGAATACGCGATAGAATGAACTATTATTCGTAGCGGAATCATTGCAACATTGTGGACCTTTTGGTAACATAGACATTTCCTGAGTCAATTATAAGCAACGGATAAAGGAATTAACTACTTTGTGATGGAGTTATTGCTACACTGTGGATCTTTTAACAACATACACACTCAATTATAAGGAACAGATAATGGAATGAACTATTTTGCAGTGGAGTCATTGCAACATTGTTAATCTCTATGCAACATATATTTTTTCTGAGTCATTCATAAGGAATACGCGATAGAATGAACTATTATTCGTAGCGGAATCATTGCAACATTGTGGACCTTTTGGTAACATAGACATTTCCTGAGTCAATTATAAGCAACGGATAAAGGAATTAACTACTTTGTGATGGAGTTATTGCTATAATGTGAATCTTTATGCAACACAGACATTTTCTGAGTCAATTATAAGGAACAAATAATGGAATTAACTACTTTGTAGTAGAGCCATTGCAACATTATTGATCTCTATGCGACATATATTTTTTCTGAGTCATTCATAAGGAATAAGCGATAGGATGAACTATTCTACGTAGCGGAATCATTGCAACATTGTGAATCTTTATGCAACATATACATTTTCTCAGCCATTCATAAGGAATAGACGATAGAATGAACTACTTTGTAGTGGAGTCATTGCTACATTGTGGATCTTTTAGCGACACAGACAATTCCTGAGATAATTATAAGGAACAGATAATGGAATTAACTATTTTGTAGTGGAGTCATTGCTACACGGTAGATCTTTTGGCAACGCAGGCACTTCTTGAGTCAATTGTAAAGGACACATAATGGAATGAACTACTTGGTGGTGGAGTCATTTCTACAATGTAAATCTTTAGGCAATACAGACATTTTCTGAGTCTATTATAAGAAACAGATAATGGAATGAACTATTTAGTGGTGGAGTTAGTGCTACAATGTGAATCTTTATGCAACACATATACTTCCTGAGTCAATTATAAGGAACAGATAATGAAATGAACTACTTTGTGATGGCGTAATTGTTACATTGTGGCTCTTTTAGCAACATAGTCACTTCCTGAGTTAATTACAAGGAACAGATAATGGAATGAACTACTTTGTGGTGGTGATTATTGCAACATTGTGAATCTTTTTGCAACATACAAATTTTCTAAGTCAATCATAAGGAATATATAATGGACTTAACTACCTTACAATAAAGTTATCGCCACATTATGAATTTTTCAGCAATTAAAGATTTCCCAGTAAGCAACAACGTGTACTCTTTCGCAACAACGACAAGATAAAATCAATTCAATCATCGTCCAATTTCCATCGCGATCGAACCAAGACCGAAGAAAATTTACCAAAAAGAAACAAACCCGAAATTCTCGCGTCAAGAACGCTCAAAGAGCCGTCCCTTCAAGAAAAATCGATCGGCCGTTCCATTGTTGGCCGCGTCCGAGCGCAGGAAGTGTAAGTTTCGCCGTCCGGGCGTCTGTGGCTTTAAAATCGCTGGAATGACCATCTCGGGCCTGCAAGTCGGTTAGGGACACCGTACAATGAGAAAATCAGCATTGTCCGTGCCCAGCGGGTTATTGACACGGGGGATCCGATGGATGTTCCCTTTGTCATCGTTTGTAGCCCGGTTAATTATATGGAGCGGAGTTATTTAATTAGCGGCCGGCCGGCGTTGGCATCGGTTTAATCACCGAGATCGATGGACGGGATACGGATTAAACCGGCTGGAAGCCCGCGCGGGCTCGACTTTAATAAAAGTGCGGTCCGCATCGATTTCCGCGCGCGGAATTGGAACGATTTATTCTTGGGCTGACCCGGTTCCCGCCGGTGTACATCCGGCCCGGCCCGAATATTGGCCGGCCGCGCGCACAATGTTGATCGATATTCAATTCGCCCCGCCGATGAAAATGTACGCCCGCCGAGATATCGGGGCCTTCTCTAATTTCTCCGTGACAAACCGGCGCGCGGAGATTATGCTCGCCGGGCGTCTCGTTAAATTTCAACGCGGCCACGATTCCGCGACCACGCGGAATGAGTGAGCCAGTTAATATACCAGTTACTGTGCCTTACTGTTCCAGTTACTGTGCTTTACTGTACCAGTTACTGTGCCAGCTATTGTGCTTTACTGTACCGGTTACTGTACTTTACTGTGCTTTACTTTGCCAGTTACTGTGCTTTACTGTGCCAGGTACTGAGCCAGTTAATATGCCAGTTACTGTGCTTTACTGTGCCAGTTACTGAGCCAGTTAATATGACAATTGCTGTGCTCTACTGTGCCAGTTACTGAGCCAGTTAATATGCCAGTTACTGAGCCAATTACTGTGCCAATTAATATTCCAGTTACTGTGCTTTACTATGCCAGATACTGAGCCAGTTACTGTGCTCTTCTGTGCCAGTTACTGAGCCAGTTAATATGCCAGTTACTGTGCCAGTTACTGAGCCAGTTAATATGCCAGTTAATATGCCAGTTACTGTGCCAGTTACTGAGCCAGTTACTGTGCTTTACTGTGGCAGTTTCTGTGCCAATTACTGTGCTCCAGTGTGCCAATTGCTGCGCCCTTGGTTCGTCTTCGCGATTCACCTTTATATTTGCCGAACAAGGCTTATTCAATTTCTTAGCTTAAAGCTAAATGAAAGAACAATACGATTTATACAGGGTGTCCAAAAATTACGTTAATTGCGAAAAATGAGTTCCCCAGGTCAACCGAAACAACTTTCTCCTCAGCGAAAATGCTCTACTCGGCCCTATTAACGAGTTATCGGCATAAAACGCGGGCCAATTAGATCGCGAGGGCGGAGCTAAGACAGACGAGGGCGTGGCGCCGCGAGTTTTTCGCTGATAACTTGCGAACCAAGCCTCGTAGACGATTTCCGCAAAGGAAAAAGTTGCTCCAAATCACCTCAAGAACCCTCTGCTTCTCGAAATTACCATAATTTTGAGACACCCACGGTAACTAGCTCCACCGGGTCTGCCGCGATCTTTTCCTACGGCTCGAAAGGCCATCAATGCCGAAACATCTCGCGATCGCGAACACCCAGGGACTCGTAAATATGTGTTTAATCCTTTCGGTACGAGCGCCGGATATATCCGGCATCCAACTGGTCACCTGTGTGGCTGAGCGCCGGATATATCCAGCATCCATCTAGTCACCTGTATGGCCGAGCGCCGGATATATCCGGCACCCATTTGATGACCGGTATGGACGAGTGCCGAATACATCTGGCATCCATGTGAGCCATATTTCTGACATATTAGAAATTATTCTAATAACCATTTGAATCGCAAGCAGCGCGATCACGCTGTTCAGATCTTGTGTCGCGATCAAACTTTAGTGACGCACGTACATCGCATAGCTGCTTTTTTTCTTCTTCGTTCTTTTTTGTTTCGTTTGTCAATCTTGACGAGCGCTATCGCGCCGCTTGGTTCTCTTCGCAAACAATTAAAACAAGCGCTATCACGCTGTTCGGCATTTTTCGACCGTGTTTTCTGAATAATCCCTGGCACTCGAACGGATGAAGTCTTTTTTTACAAGGATTCCGATAAAACAGCTACAGGCATAATTGTCGTTTCATCTGAATTGATTTAAAAAATTTGAGATTAAATTTTTGATCGAAACTTGTTCATAGTTTTTAACATATTGTAGGTCCTTTACAGAATGTTTACGGGAAACAAAAGATTTAGAAACGGTTTAAGCACAGTTGTTACTTAACACTTAAGAAAATCTTCGTACAAAAGTAAACTGACCCTGTGCTATGCGCGCATTTTCGGCGCGGCACCCCGTTACAGTGGGAGTGTCACGGCGCGCTCGTACCAAAAGGGTTAACGCGTCTCTGTCGGCGAGAATCCCGGCGGCGTTGTGTTAGATCGGGCCCGGCCGGCCGGTGGTAGTCGATGCTGTTCGACCGAGGCGGAAAAGAACCGAAGAAAGATCCACACGCGGCAGGAATTCGGTCCGATATAACCTGTCTAATATTTTCCAGGGATCCCGCGATATCCGGGGGAGGGAGATTCCCGTTCGCAGTCGGTTCGCAGTCTTCGTGGTGCCAAAGCGGAACGGAGCGGCGAATTCCGGCGGAAAGAATGCGGCGTGTGCGTGATGGCGGTGGCTGGCGAGCGAAGGGTTCGGGGTAAACGGCACGGAGAACGAGGCACAGGACGACAGACGGCGACAGGAAACGACGGCTAGGCCCGTTGCCGAGCCGCGAGCAACCGTCGCGTCGGCGAGGTTACGTATCGGAAAAGCTCGCCGGGGAATTCGCTGATTTCGCGCGCGTACCAGAAAATATTTCGGGGGAATTGGCCGCCCGAAAGCCGCCGCCGCCGCCGCCGTACGTCTAACGGAGTCGCCAGCTGCGCGAACAGTGGCCGGGATAACGCCGCGGGAATACTAACGACGTCCTTTTCGCGGGCGCGCACACGCCTCGGATCGCGGCAGCGCGGTTTCATCCGGAATTCGGACCCGTTCATGAATGCATTATCACCGCGATTTCGCCACGGCCTCGTTTGTTCTTATTTGCTCCCCCCTCCCTCCCCCCATCGCCCTCGAGCAGATATCAGGAAAAGAAACAGATATTCAGCAACGGTTCCGGCAACTTCTTACATAGCGAACGCGGGATCGTTCAAGGCCGTTGATTGGAATAATGCGGCAGATTCCTCGGGAATACGGATGCCGAAGCGAGCTAGCATAAGTGCAGGTATCATACTGCGGTTTCTCGAAGAAGGCGAATTTTGACGGAGAAAAGAACTTTCGCGCCGATAAATTGACAACCTATTATACCTATATTATTCTTGATTATGTTATTATTATTATTATATTATTATAATATAATTTTATAATTTATAATAATAATAATATAATATATTATATTATACTATTATACTATTATACCACTATATTATTATTTTATTATATTATTATATTATCATATTGTTATAATATTATGCTATTATATTATTATACTATTATACTATTATATTATTATGTTATCATATTATTATATTATTATACTATTATACTATTATACTATTATATTATTATATTATTATATTATTATATTATTATATTATTATATTATTATATTATTATATTATTATATCATTATATTATTATATTATTATGTTATTATATTATTATATCGACCTTCGGACGAGTCTGACGTAAAAATGAAAAAAAAATGAGATCACCAAAGCGACGAAAATTTGCTCACCAAAATCGTGCTCTTGCATTTCTCGCGAAACCGTCGCTGCGAATAAATCACAAAGGATCCTTACCTGGAAGCAGAAAAGATATTTATTAGCATTAAATCATGAAAGCATTAAAAATTGTGTTAAAACATCGAAAGCTCCGATAATCGACGAAAAATCGAGCACCGAAAACGACTTTCCCCGAAGTTCCATTATCCGTCTGTATCTCACTCACCGTCGAAAATCGCGTGGCAAACGTGAGATCNTATTATACTATTATACTATTATACTATTATATTATTATATTATTATATTATTATATTATTATATTATTATATTATTATATTATTATATCATTATATTATTATATTATTATGTTATTATATTATTATATCGACCTTCGGACGAGTCTGACGTAAAAATGAAAAAAAAATGAGATCACCAAAGCGACGAAAATTTGCTCACCAAAATCGTGCTCTTGCATTTCTCGCGAAACCGTCGCTGCGAATAAATCACAAAGGATCCTTACCTGGAAGCAGAAAAGATATTTATTAGCATTAAATCATGAAAGCATTAAAAATTGTGTTAAAACATCGAAAGCTCCGATAATCGACGAAAAATCGAGCACCGAAAACGACTTTCCCCGAAGTTCCATTATCCGTCTGTATCTCACTCACCGTCGAAAATCGCGTGGCAAACGTGAGATCCCGATGCCGAAAACACAACCGAATATACAAAGGCTTGTATTTCCGCTGTAAAAATTGGCCGCGGTCTGCGGGAGGCCCGAGGCGATCGAAGGAAGAGAGGGTCGGTCGCGTATCGATCGCGTGAACGCGGGACGCGCGAACGTATCGCAGCCAGATTGAAACCGCGTCGGACCGCGTCCGAAGATTCGCGAGATAATCTGAGATGAAACCAGATTTAAATCGCCGGGACTCGGCGATATTCGGGCATAAACGTTCGGCGGGCCCCCGCGTGATCCTTTGTAATAGCATTACGGCAATTTCGAGCGGAGCGCGGCGAACGGTTTCTTCGCGTGCTCGGTATTTCCGGAGGCCGGAGGGGCCTCCGCCGCCTTCGGATTACACGGAGCACGTATAGAGGTTCAATAGCACGGGGCGAATTGCATCGTTGGCGAGGGTAATGCAGCGGTTTCGGTGGGCACCGGTGCCCCCGGCCACGGTTCGCCGGCTCCCGCGGATTTTCAAAATACTGAGACCCGGCCCCGGCATAAATAGGTTCAACCGGATGGAAATTATCTGAGCCTCGGGACACTCGACCGCCGTCGCGGAGATCTAGAAACGCTGCTAGAAATCCCGACGAGACGGATTCTTCGAATTGTTGTTAACAATGCGATTTTATGCTGACGGAATAAACGTTTGCGCGCAGAGTTTATGCATTTACGATGGAAATTAATCGAATGCGAGACGGCGAAGATGTGGGAAGGATTCAAGAATATAGAATGATTGATATATCGAAAATTGTTGAAAAAGGAATTTTCTGTAGCATTATGCGATTCCTGAAGCGATTTCCAGCAACTTTTTCCTTTGCGAAAATCTTTTACGAGGCCCCGTTAACGAGTTATCGACGAACAAACGCGGACCAATCGAGGCGCGAGGGCGGAGCGTCTACTGCACGCGCGCAACGATTGGTCGAGCTTTGTCCGTCGATAACTCTGTAACGAAGCCTCGGAGAAGATTTTCGCAAAAGAAAAAGTTGCTTGAAATTAACTGAAGAATCTTTCTTTCCTGTCGGAGATGGTTTTAAGTGTAACGGGATTTCTGAGACACTGTATATGTCACTTTATGAGCTAGTTAGATGAAATGGTTGGGAAATACCGTTATCGCTACTAATAGATAGCTCTATTAGCACCTTATCAGTGCTAATTCAAGTGTGTAAATATTAGTTATAAATTTTGCAGCGTGTAACAATATTAATATATATATATCGTTAAGAGCGATTTCATGTCGGAGATCGTTTAGGTTAGAGCGGAAACGCGATTAGTCAACGATGGTTCCCGGCGGAAACGGTTTTTCTCCCGGCCGATTGCTCGCTGTCGGAGGAAGCTGACAAATATGACGCTTTCAGCGGAACTGCAGACGTTATTTCAACACGTCCCACGCAAATAGCTCGAAGGTAAACGCCGTAGGGCATCAGCGAATATATTAATAGAAACGTCAATACCATATAACGATTTGAAGTGCGTCGGGAATAGGGCAGACAAATTCCGCGTTACCGTTTGCCGTTCCACTACCCCCCCCCCCTCCTCTCCTCGCGGTCCCGGTTTCTATCTCCATAAAAATTGCACGAGAAAGAGAGAGAGAGAGAGAGAGAGAGAGAGAGAGAGAGAGTTTTCAATTTTCGATAGGAATCAAATTTCGGCCGTTCCGGTCAATAGAAGCGTACGCTGAAAATTCGAAGATAGATCATTCGACGGGCTCGCGGCGGCAATCAAAATATTTTATGGAGTCCTACGCCGATGTCTGCTCGCTCCAGCTGCAAAGTCTTCGAGAAAATTGGCGGATACGCGCTGGGATCTTCGACGGTGGTATAGCGATTTCTCCCAGAAATGCCAAATTTCGGGTTTCTGTGCTCGTCCTACGCCTATGTAACTTATTGTTACGCCGATGCTAAGCCATTCTCAACTTATTAAAATAACTCGCGAAGAAAAGAAGTTACTATTGACTGCGATTGATGCAGACGTCTTTTATTTTCCATTGAATATGCGCAGTCTAGCAATAACGGACAAAAATAAATAATATATATAATAATAATAATAATATATATAATATATATAAATAATAATATAATACATATTATATGTAACGGTAAAGTCGTAAATGTAGAACGCGTATAACTAACAATTGAACCGCGGATTTTATGCATTCGCAGCAAAAATTGACAGGCGAAACGAGCTGTTTATTTCGCAAAATCGGCCCTAAGCGAATTTTGAACGCGCATAACTTTCGAACCACTGGTTTCCGCGCCCCGGGACTTAAATTTTTGGCCGTATCTCGACGAACTCTATAAGACTATGCGCGAAATAATCGAAAATCTCTGGGCCGCTAAAATAAAGTTTAACAATATAATTAAATATTAAGCAACGAACAACAATTGCTTTTTTCGAGGACGGCGTCAATCGTCGGACCCGAACGAGTACGACGGATAAAAGTGGATCTGGCGAGCGTGTCACGGACGAAACTCGAAGACTCACCGGAGGCGTAGCGTGAATTAGTAACCGGCCGCGGTGGAAACCCTTGGAACGCGACACTTGGCTCCACCCACGCGTCCCCGCTCGTTATTGAAATTTATATTAATGCCCCGGAGAGCGAGCGAGCGAGCGAGCGAGAGAGAGAGAGAGAGAGAGAGAGAATGGCCGAACGATTTTCGTAATTCACGTCCGGAAACCGGCACGTGGCGCCGGGCCGCCCAAGGACGTTAGAAAACGGCGGGTCGCGTGCCCTAATGAAAAACGCGGCTCTCGGCCGTGTAACCTTCTCCTCCGCACAGCGCACCGTCCCGCGGAACCACGACAAACACAAGAAGACGCAGGGCCAATGTTATGACTGGCCGGGGAGCGAAATTGGACGAACCCCCGCGCTCCCGGCGGAATTTCTTCGCGAACCAATAATTTCTCCCCTATGATACTGTAATATTTTTTCACGCAGAATGGATGGGGCAATCGATCCGCGTGATTGAAAACATATGTCTCCATTTAAGAAAACGATGCGATTGTTAATTGCACATGCACCGATGCACTGAAAAAAAATCCGAGCACCTATGGATATAGTGTTCTTTAAACCATCTGTCTTTGTCCTTGGACATCTTTTCGTAGATGCGTTAACAACGGAGTTATCGCCTGAGACAATCGCGAGGACCACTGCGTATAGTATGTTGGACCAAGCTCCGCGGTTTAATTGTGACGAGAATCGCGGTGGGTGTCAAAAGAACGAAGGAGAGCCAATTTCCTTGAGCGTCGCCGCGGCGAGAATGACCGGATAACGCGGTTGAACCGTGCCATCACAGGTATCCTTGTTCCCCTCTGTTATTAATTCAAGCTCGTTGACATTCGCCGAGGCGGCCGTGCGATATTAAGTCGCCGCACGCCGTGGAAACAAGACGGCAGCCTATTTCCAGCGTGTCGGCGTTTACCGTTCAGCTTCTGTTCCCCCGCGGCGGCGTTCAGCGTGCAACCGGCGTGGCCCCGCGACGATGCAACGCGGAACGCGCGGCCGCGCGTCTGACGGATAACAGGTTTTGCCGTGGTCCGACCTCGCGGAAAGAATTCTCGCGGGCGAGAGAGGAGCTCGGAAAAAGGCGGAGACAGGGAGACGACGGGAGCCAGGGACGATTTTTCAATCTGTCCGTGAAGACGCGACGCGGCACCGCCGCGATAAGAATCGCAATTCCGCGGCTCCACCTCCACCTCCTCCCGATGTAACCTCTCTCCGGGCTGATTAAATTGCCCGGAGTCGGAACGATGTTGCGGCACGGCCACGCTCCCCGGATAACAATCTTTCCGCGGCCGGGCTGATCGAAGCCCTCCGTAAATACGGCCGGCGATTTGTCCGTCCGTGCCCGCCGATTCCGCGCGCGGCCTGCGCTTCGATCTCCTGAATAGCCTCGTTCTATCGGGCCTCGTTCTTCCCTCGTTACATAGGAGATAATCGAAGGGAACTGCGATTCAAATTCCGACGTTTCTAGCACATTTTTAGACATATTTTTGGGCGACAGGTCAGTGAATTCTTGCGTAAAATAAAAACTGAGGGGATCGTGGGGTTTCCTGGGTTATTTGAAGCAACTTTCTCCTTTGCAGAAATGTTCTACGACGCTTCGTTTACGAGTTATCGACGAAACACGCATTGGCGCCACGCCCACGGCCGTATTCGCGCCGCCCGCTCACTCTGATTGGTCCGCGTGTTTTCGTTGATAACTCGATAACGGCGTCTCGGAAAGTATTTTTGTAAAGGAGAAAGTTGCTTCGAATGATCTCGGGAACCTCTTGTTCCCCTTGGATTTCACTTTATGTAAAAATCTACTGTCCAGTTGTCCAAAAATATGTATAAAAATAACTAAAACTATGTTCGAAAATATGTTCAGAAATATATTTAAAAATGTACTTAAAAATGTACTAAAGAATGTACTTAAAAATGTATTATAAATCATGTTTAAAATTCACTGAACCAATCCAGATATCAGTGCAATTCGCATGATCGAGCGTTTCGCTGGAATTACCGAGGAATCGATTGAAGCGTTCGGTTCGCGGAACGATCTAATTAATTCGATTACGGCAGAAAGGGATCTTGGGACTGATTAATCAGAATTCGTAGCCGACGAAGCGCGAGTATCCATAAAGAAACTGCATCGGCGTGAACAACAAGACCTGTGTAACACACACACACACACAGACACAGAGCCGGTTAATTCCGCAGCCAGCGGCGGGCTGCATAGATGAATAATAGACAAAGCAATTAACAAATCACTATCGCTAATGTGCGGTCTATCGGCGAATCGTCTACGCAGTGGACACGGATAATAACAGCCCCATAAACGTTCCCGCGTCATAATAAATGGGATTATAACAGTTATCCGGCGTTTACGCTCGTTCGACGCGCGTCGCCTGTATCGACGCGATGAAATTTTCGAACAGCCGAATTTAATATCCATCGTGTTGAATTGCGCCGCGCCGCGCCGCGGAATTTGTGTAGCGATCGCCGGTGAAAAATTGCGGGAACCACGGAAATTGCTCGGGAATATAGCGATTTTTTTTCCTCCTTTTTTATTTTATCGCGCTCCGTCGATCGAGGTTATCGCCTCTGGCGAGGTTATTAGCAAATGTAAATATGTACAAATAAGATATGGAAATAAAAAGAATACACAGCGATTTTTGCGTTCGATTTAATATTGAATCCATCATATGATATTACTGACGTGTATATATTTTTTTTCGTAACGAATTCAATTAGAGAAATGGAAATTATTTCATCGAAATTTATTTTAAAAAGTCACTCAAATATCCACATAACTGTGGATATTTGAACTGGTATAACTTGCTACTGTGATAATATTTCAAATAATAGATGTTTTTTTTAATATAATTATTTCAAATAATTGTTTGATATTTTTCTTGGAAATTATATGCTGACCTAACAATGTAATATTAGTTGTAAGAATGTAATATTACTCATGCGATTATATCGCCGGTTAATAAACGCAATTCCATGGGGAGGGGGCGAGCTGGGCGCGGAGGGCGACGGGAGCGTATTACCGGGAACCAAGGGGTTCCTGAGGTCATTTGAAGAAACTTTTTCCTTTGCGAAAATGTTCTACGAGGCTCCGTTTACGAGTTATTAACGAAAAACACAGACCAATGCGAAGCCGCGAACGGCTGACGCCCCGCCCTCGCGACCGCTGCCGCTGCGTCATACGGCAGGCGCGACGCGGCACTGGTTGCAAGGGCGGAGCGCCGGCCGCGCTCGCGCTCTGATTGGTCACCGTTTTTCGCTAATAACTCGTAAACGAAACGGCGGATTGCATTTTCGCCGAGAAGAAAGTTATTTCAAATGACCTCAGGAACCCGTTATTCCACGGAAGTACCATAATATTGGAACACCCTGTATAACGGGATTCTGGCCGGATTCCGAAATTTCCAGGGCGGGGTGCGTTGCGTCGCGCAGGGGCGACGCAACCCCCGAAGAGAAATCTCATCTCGGTCGGCCGGTGCTTCAGCCCTCGCAGCCATCCGTGGCGCCGCAGCGCTGCTTGCTCGGAAAGAATTGCAATTTACGAAGCGGCGTCGTCGTTAAACAGCTTTAAGCTCGATATGGATGGCAGGGGTTAAGGAGGTCGTTCCCGGAATCGTACGAGGTGCCACGGGCAAAAGGGCGTGCCAGCAGTTGCCTCCTGTGATTTACCAGCCTACCCTCGCCACCCTCGGAGTTGTCCAACTGTTGTTCAGACTGTTGCGAAAGCACGGCTTCGTGATATCGGAGTTGTATCACCCGGTGACGAATAGCTGTTTGACGGCGCCGAGAAAAAACCGGGCCGACGTCACCGGCACACGATTTTTCTCGGATCAGGCGAACGCTTTGCATCGAGCAACATGCTTGCCGGACGAATTTTCGAGCGATACCGACTGCTATCTGGAAAAATGTTCGTTCTATAGTTCTGCGATCATGGCGTCGTTGGATTGCTGAGATTTTTCCGATTTAAATGAGCCCAAACACGAGGCGAATCGGTTCGGTTTCAGCTATTCGGTGTCTACCCGGTGACCAAAACGGCTTGGATCACTTTGAAGATTTTCAAGTAAGAGAATTATACGCGGCCACCGAAGAAAAACGTTGTTTGTCGTCTTGTTTGTTCTCAAAGTCTCGAGAACAAACAAGATGCTAAAAGTGATCGAGTTATTCGGATCACCTGGTATACCGAGAACGGCTCGAACAGGCCCGATTTGCGGCGTGTTTGGGCTCATTCTAATCGGCGAAATCTCGGCTATCCAACGACGCTATTCTCGCGAGAATAGGACGCCGATTACGGTGCTCGGCGAGGCTCGAGCTGGCGACGCGCGCACCACGACATGAAAACAAGCGTATAATACGGTCGACAACGCCCATTCGATTTCTCGCCGGTGAAAAAAATCGGCGCGCCCTCGGGCAGAACGTCGAGGCTTTCGTCACGGCGATCGTCGAATGATTTCCGTTCGATTTCACGCCTCCTCTGTCAAGATTAGCGAGGCTGCGGAGCGCGACCGAGACAGATGCGCGAACGTTCGCACCGTGTACTTACATAAATTGCAGGGGAATCAGGGGGGGTCGTGGGCGCCCGAGACATATGTCGCCGGCGTGCGCATCTCTCGCGCGGCCGACAAAGGCGGAAAATATTGGCGGCACCGAAATTAGGGCTGCCGAATTCAGAGTGCACGATCGACCGTGAAACGGCGCCTAATATATATATAGGGGAGTGACGCCGGTGTCTGCGGGGCCGAGGACCACCGGCGTCCCGGCTGTTAGGCTAGGGTTGCATCGTCCTCGCCCCTCCGCACCCTCTGCGACAACTTCGCTCGTTTCCGGAGGCGCCGTATTAACCGATTAATTAGAAATCTTGGCTCGTCGACGCGGCAGACGTTAATCCGGGGGGACACTCGCGCTACCGAAGTATCGTTGAATCACCCCGATGAGCGATACACGACGCTAGCACCGGGATTAATTAGCCGGCGGTGCGTCAGCGGCGCTAATAACGCGCTTTTATTGCGCCATTATAGCCGATCATTCGCCGCGGCCACCGGGAATTCCTCCGACGGATCGGATGCGATTTCTAATCTCGGTGTCAAACCCCTTTGCACAGTGACGACTTTACAGGAATTAATAGTTTGTTAATTAATATTAATTTTTTTACATAGATTAACCGTTCGCTGGTCTCGCTTGCGTTCTTGAAAATCCGCGATAATTTATAAATTAATTTATAAAATGGGAACAAAAATTTATGTATACAACGTGTTAAATAACGGAGGAAACAGTTTAGAGAATGAAAAAATTATTAGATCAACCGCTTATTATTATTAGATCAAAATATAGGTTTCAGAATCGGTGCGGATAACTTTTAATTCCGCGCAAACATCCGCTAGTCGATCGCGGAATAATCACGTTAATTTTGATGTTCGAGCTCGCCGAAATAGAAAGCTATATTTCGCAAAGTAGTTGGTAAAATAATTTCGCTAAATAGTAGATGGTAACGCGGAACGACGAAAACATTGCAGAGTTATAAAAATCGTTGCGAACAGTATTTATTTTTGCACGAACGATCGCGGTCTATTTTTAGAACATCTGTTCGAATTCGGGCGATCAATTACGATCTTAGTGGAACGGAAAAACTACCGGAAAAGTGGTGAAAATTGTGGAGGAAATTACGGCAGCAAAGGTTCCCCGAAATCGAATCATTCCGTCTTCCTAACTGTAGCTCAGATTGTGCACAAAAATTGACAATTTCGGAAGTGGAGACACGATTATTCGACCCTTGCAGCTCGTTTTTATAGTTACTGACATTTCGAAAGCAATTCGGAAACAATTAGGAGGCAATTCGAAGACAATTCAGAAGCAATTCGAAGACAATTTAGAGACAATTCGGAGGCCACGTAACACGATTCGAAAGTAATTCGGAGACAATTTGGAGGCCACGTGACACGATTTGAAGGCAATTCGAAGGCAATTTGGAAGCAATTTCGAGGCAATTCGGAGGTCACGTGACAACTCGAAGGCAATTCGAAGGCAATTCGAAGAAAATTCGGAGGCAATTCGAAGACAATTTGGAGGCAATTCGAAGACAATTCGGAGGCAATTCGGTGGCAATTCGGTGGCAATTCGGAGGCCACGTGACACGATTCGAAGGCAATTCGGAGACAATTCGAAGACAATGGGGATTAAATTAACGACTTTATCACTATCATCTTCTCGTTTGCTTGAATCGGAATTAAAAATAATAAAGCTACTCGCTAAAATTACAAATGAAATCCGAGCGTCAATTAAGGAGAACTTGCCGTAAATTGACGGTGTACCAAATTTAATTCACGGTACAAAGCACGCGGACTTGCCGCATTTTCCGACACATTTTTCTCGAATATTATCCTTTTTCCTGCCTCGTCTTCGCGGATATCGGTGACGTCGAGTCACGGCCAAGAGGGGCAGAGTCATCGAGAGGCAGCGTCGGCAAGAAAAAGGATTCGGTCGCCGCGCGGCGCCATAAATCGGCCGTCAGAGCGGAGAGATCGGCGACGGTTCTTTCGGTGCTCGACAATGCGGCCTCGTGAAAGTCGAGGCGTGGCGAGGCGAGAGATGTCGCGCGGCGGTGAAAAACGCGATAATTAGCTGCGGTGCCGCGCCGGGGGACGGGTGCTCGAGATTTTTGCGAGGACGGGGACGCCGGTGGCACTCTCCGTCCTTTATGCCGGCTCCCCGGTTATGGCTTTTAACGAAATTAAGAACGTCGAGGAGTGTACACAAGCCTTCTTTCAGCGTGCCGCGCGCGGCCGAGGGGCGGCGGCGGCAGCGGCGTCAATCGCGGAACTCTGCTTCAGCGACGCCGTCGACGATCAACAGGTGTACTTCGTTATAAATTCTCGCTTAATAGTAACGATTGACCGACGAACGCGGCCGCCGAACAAAAGAGGCGGCGATAAGGAACGGACCTGTCGTTATTTCCAAATGTCTCTCGAATTGCCTTCGAATCGTGTCACGTGGCCTTCGAATTGCTTCCGAATTGCCTTCGAATTGTCTCCGAATTGCCTCCAAATTGCCTCTACATTTCCTCCAAAGTGCCATCGTAATGCCACCGCATTCCCTTCAAATTATCTTCGAATTGCCACCGAATTGTATTCAAATTGCCTTCGAATTGCCTCCGAATTGTCTTCGAATTGCCCCTTCGAATCGGGTCATGTGACCTCCGAATTGCTTCCAAATTGCCTTCGAATTGTCTCCGAATTGTCTCCGAATTGCCTTCAATTGCTTCCAAATTGCCTTCGAATTGCCACCGAATTGCTTCCAAATTATCTTCAAATTGCCTCCGAATTGTCTTAAAATTGCCTCTTCGGTCGTATCACGTGATCTTCGAATTGCCTTCAATTGCCTCCAAATTGCCTTCGAATTGTCTCCGAATTGTCTTCGAATTGCCTCCGAATTGCTTTCGAATTGCCTTCGAGTCGTGTCACGTGACCTCCGAATTGCCTTCGAATTGTCTCCGAATTGCCTTCAATTGCCTCCAAATTGCCTTCGAATTGCCCCTTCGAATCGGGTCATGTGACCTCCGAATTGCTTCCAAATTGCCTTCGAATTGTCTCCGAATTGTCTCCGAATTGCCTTCAATTGCTTCCAAATTGCCTTCGAATTGCCACCGAATTGCTTCCAAATTATCTTCAAATTGCCTCCGAATTGTCTTAAAATTGCCTCTTCGGTCGTATCACGTGATCTTCGAATTGCCTTCAATTGCCTCCAAATTGCCTTCGAATTGTCTCCGAATTGTCTTCGAATTGCCTCCGAATTGCTTTCGAATTGCCTTCGAGTCGTGTCACGTGACCTCCGAATTGCCTTCGAATTGTCTCCGAATTGCCTTCAATTGCCTCCAAATTGCCTTCGAATTGCCCCTTCGAATCGGGTCATGTGACCTCCGAATTGCTTCCAAATTGCCTTCGAATTGTCTCCGAATTGTCTCCGAATTGCCTTCAATTGCTTCCAAATTGCCTTCGAATTGCCACCGAATTGCTTCCAAATTATCTTCAAATTGCCTCCGAATTGTCTTAAAATTGCCTCTTCGGTCGTATCACGTGATCTTCGAATTGCCTTCAATTGCCTCCAAATTGCCTTCGAATTGTCTCCGAATTGTCTTCGAATTGCCTCCGAATTGCTTTCGAATTGCCTTCGAGTCGTGTCACGTGACCTCCGAATTGCCTTCGAATTGTCTCCGAATTTCCTTCAATTGCCTCCAAATTGCCTTCGAATTGCCACCGAATTGCCTCCGAATTGTCTTCGAATTGTCTCCGAATTTCCTTCGAGTTATGTCACGTGACCTCCGTATTGTCTTCGAATTGCCTCCGAATCGCCTTCGAATTGCCTTCGAATTATCAACAACTATAAAAAAACGAGCTCCAAGGCTCGAATAATCGTATCTCCTCTTCCCAAATTGTCCATTTTTGTGCCCAACCTGAGCGTCAATTAAGTCGACATTAATTTCTTAATAATATTCTACGATAACATTGAATTGTCCGCATCGCTCGCGAGAAGTTAATCGGACGTTAATTCTGGGTTCCGATCGCTTCGAATCTTTTTTTATCGAACGTTTCTCTCAGCGGCCCGCAGCGACCGCCACGAATTTTTATCGAGATCGCGGCCCGTACAGAGTTATCCGGCCCGGCGTAACACACAGAAAAAAAAGCGGAATCAGTTTCTATGGATCGGGAACTCTTTGAAACAGATCTCGCAGCGAACAACACGCCGCGCGCGCTGCTATAGAGAAAACACGAAACGCGAAAACCTGGTCGGCGTTCCGCGCGAATCGACCGACCGCCGACGGAATCAATCAGGCCGTTGCAATTCACGGCGAGTTCCGATAGCGGGAACCCGGACAATCGCGGCGATAACGCGATCACTGAAGACCGATAAGATAGACGATCCTCGAAGATACCGTCGATTAAAGTGATCCCGTGCATGCGAGCTCGGAGACGCGGCGGCGTTTTAGAATCGCGCGACGTTAAACTCTGTGCTGGAAGGAACAAATCGAAGAGCAAAATTCGAACAAATGTTTGATGAAACGGGCGATAAACTGTCGAAAGATTGAATGCATTGAATGCAAATATGGACCGTTTATTTTGAAAGCGATGAAAGTACATTTTTTAAAAAGAAGAAATGTGATATCACATAATTTGTGATTAATTTAGTGAAATCTTTTTATTTATGGCTGGTTAATATTTAATGTGTTGAAAGTGCCAATGTTTTTGTTTTTAATTCAATAACTTTGTAAACTTGACGTAATTTTGACATATTCTTTTTATTTGTAACTAGTTAATATTTGGTATCTTAAAAAATGCCAATGTTTCGTTCAATTTAATAACCTTGACATAAGCTTGTCGTAATCTTTTTATTTATAACTGGTTAATATTTGATATCGTAAAAAATGCTAATGTTTCGTTCAATTTAATAACTTTGAAGTAACCTTGACATAACTTTGACATAATCTTTTTATTCATGAATAATTTTTTTTCTTTTTATTCATTAATATTTAATATCTTAAAAAATGCCAATGTTTTGTTCAATATAAAATTGAATAAAAATTGAAAATAAAAAATTCCTAGTACGGACCACAGGATTGTTATGATGTTATAAAACTATATAAAAATAATAATAATAAATTTATTTTACACGAAATGAAACGAGAAGATTTCCTCTCAACAGAAAAGTCCATAAAATGCAATTCAAAAACGAGTATTTATATTTTTGAATTTACTGTACTATGCTAACTTTTAATTGTCTCGGAGCAATAAAAAATAACCTTGGAACCACCTTCAAAATAAACGATCCTTATGTTACCTTCGACCTGCTAAAATGATCGATTATTAAGATTATTCAGTAAAAAGTGCAGCTTTTATGTTCTCCTTATTTTTTTGCAACAGATGCGGACAATTGTTACGCCGCACAAAGATCCACGGTCGACATTAATTATGCTTCTCCTTCGCAGTCGACGATGCGACACGTAGGAGTCAATAAGCTTCTGCCGGCCGTAGCGCGAGCGCCGACAGTGTGTTTACATTCCGAGCAGCGGAAGCCTAAATTGTCCCCACCGAGCAGAATCGGCGCCGAGCCGGAAACTGCGCGCTATGAATCGCGGGCCCGTAGCACCCAACGGCACCCAACGGCAGAGCAGCGTGGGACAAGCTCTCGGGCCGGCGGTCGAGGGAAAAGTAATAAACGTTTAGGCTGGGCGGCGAATTAAAGAGTCGCCGCGGCCGATCGATCGCGGCTGCCGCGGCGCGCTTCGCGTGTGTTCCGTGGAATTGGAACGGCGAGCCGGTAAGCCGACGAGTTATTTGCATGTCTGAATCGCGGACGACGCGTCACGGTCCCGTCGATCGCTGCCGGAGTTCGTGCGGCAGAACGACTCCCCCCCCCCCCTCGTTTTTCCAACATCTCCACTGTTAGCGCGCGCGCGCGCGGCCGGCCCGTCCCGCGGAAAAGTATTCGACGCGTGACGCCGGAAAATTCACGGTTCGTTGGCTTTCATTGTACGCTTTGACGGCGGCACCGGCTTGATACTCGCTCCCGAAATTCCTTCTGTCGGCCTCCGTCCGATCGGTTAACTGTAAAATCGAATCGGCGGCAGCGTTTCCGTCGCGACGTCGGCTCGCGTCGCTCGCGTTTCGTCGAACTCTCGCGCGTGCACTCACCTCGAGGCAACCGAGATCATGCTGCTTTTATTTTTCACCGGTTGCGCGATTCCCAAACAAAAATGCGGGTTGGAAGCGGCGGAGTACGAGTCGGAGCGCCGGAGCCACGCCTCCGAGTGCTGGAGTCGCGTGGGGGAAGCGACCGCGCGTGCGGCTGGTCCACTAGCGGCGTGCTCCGCCCCCCACTCCGCCCGCGAGCCGTGCGCTCCGCCTCTTCACTCGCCGCTGGGCCCGCGAGAGCCGTGGCTCCGCCCCTCCACTCGGCCCGCGAGCCGTGCGCTCCGCCTCTTCACTCGCCGCTGGGCCCGCGAGAGCCGTGGCTCCGCCCCTCCACTCGGCCCGCGAGCCGTGCGCTCCGCCTCTTCACTCGCCGCTGGGCCCGCGAGAGCCGTGAGCTCCGCAATCTGAAGAACCGTTTAATAAACTTCCATTTCCCGCGGCAGAGGTCGGTGCAAACTCGAGAAAAACCGGCGAACGTGAAAAGCGCCGCGGTTCATTCGTTCCAAAGAGTTTTTCTCCCTTTTCTTCCGAGTTACTCCGGCGCAACGACACAATGGCGGGAGCACAATGTAGCATGTAGCCGGGCGAATTGATAAGGAACAATTAGCGGAACTTCATTCCGCAGCCGAATAAATTGCAGGAGGCGGGAACAGCCTCGCTGGCGGAGAAGCAGTCGAGCGCGCGTGCGAACGCAGTTCCCCGCGAAGTATCGCATTACGCCACACAATCTGCAGCCTTGGTCCACATTTACAACCTCTTTTCTACTCCTTCCGCACGGCCGATCGCTGCACCGTGGCGTGGGCGCATCGCTGGACGCCACGAGGCTACGCCTATGCACACGACGAGCGACGCGTCACGCGAGCAACCGACGAATCGAGCTTATTTTATTATTATTATCACTTTATTATTTTATTATTACCATCGATTTGTTTACAAACTGAGGGGCAATATTTAAAGAATTTGCTCCAGCTGCTAAACTATATAAAAATTTTTCAAATTGCGGAAGTTTACTAGGCAATTTTCGAGCCGATATAAAATACAGGGTGTCCCAAAAATGTCTCAGAATCCGGGAGTGGTGGGCTCCTGAGATCATTTGAAGCAACTTTTTCCTTTACGAAAATTTTCTTCGAGGTCTCCTTAACGAGTTATTAGCGAAAAACAGTGACCAATGAGAGACAAGCTCCGCTGGCGCGAGGCGGCCCAGTCAAGGCACAGTTTCGCTTATTGGCTCGGCCGCCTAGCGCCAACCGAGCGCTCGCCTCTCATTGGTCAGCGTTTTCCGCTAATAACTCGTAAACGAAGCCTCGTAGAACATTTTCATAAAGGAAAAAGTTGCTTCAAATGACCCGAGGAACATTTATGAGACATCTCGCATAATGCTCGAGCGACTAGAGCGACAGTTTCCGGTCGATAAAACGTTCACCATCGTAGTAAATAGTTAACTAAAAATACAATTAGATTTAATTGCAAAATAAAACTACAATTCCGTTGTATTTGTTGGGATGGAACGGAACATTGTCTACAAGGAAGAATCGTCGCCATTTTACACGTCCCGTTGTTCCGTTATTCGGGGCTGTTCCCCGTTTACAGGCCAGCTCGTCGCCACCCGATTCCAACGTATCGCGGCCGCTACTAAATTTTATGGATCGTTCATCGTTATTTCGACGTCAACCCGGTGTCCAGACGGTGCTAATTGATCGTCGCGAATGGCCGGCCCCCGGTTGACCAATGTGTAACGCGCACCTGGAATCGATAGGGGAGGAAGTCAAAGCCCCTGCCGGAGGAGCCATTTTCCTCCAGATTTACGCCGACGAAACTTCGGCCCGTTTTAACGCCCGCCGCCGCGTTATCGTTCAACCGTTCGAGCATTTTGCAACATTTCCCGGCTGTCTGTAGAATACGGATTCTACAGGGTGGTCCGGAATACCGGATCGATTATTTTCGAGTTTTGTTCGGCGACCAGGCTGAATAATATTGCAATGACATTTTTGCAGTAATTAATACAATTAGCGTTTACATTGAAATTATTACTGTGAGCTACTATTATTGAGAATAATATTAATTATATTATTATTATAAATTTCTTTGTTGTTCAATTGTTTATGTTTGCGTGCGGGGCTTTGGTGTCATGTGTCAACAAATTACTTCAAATATTGTGTCGATTTTTCCTTCAATACCATCCGAAGGTCATCGTGCTGCAGGTCATTTAATGAACTGCAATTAGACGACTGCAATTTTTCAACGGTTAAATACTAATTGACTTCAGTAAGAAGCATTTTTTGGGTATACTTGTGACTAATATGTAACTATTTGTGACTAATTTGTGACTATTATAATTTGTGACTACTTTGCGATTAATTTGTAACTACTTTGTGTCTAATTTGCGACTACTATGTGACTAATTTGTGACTACTTCACAACTAGTTCGTGACTAATTTGTGACTATCTTATGACTAATTTGTGACTACTATCTGACTAATTTGTGTTTCACCCTGAGATACCAATTCGACTTTAACAAAATGATCGAACAAGGAAGCAAAATAATGCTTGCGTGTCGCAACCGACGCGGACAATGTTCATTTTGCATACGGTCCCGCAGTCGAGTCGTTAGCGTCTCCAGGCTGCCGCGGAGCCATTGTTGTAGCGAGTGAGAGAAGCTTGTGCAACGGACAGCGACGTGACCACGTCTTCTAGAAAATCGCCGACAACTCGAATAAAATTCTCACGTTTGTTTCTCCACTCTCGGCGCTCCGTCTCGGCATCGGCAGCATCGAGCGATCAACGAAACTCCCCGGGACATTCCCGGCAACCCCTGGCACACGTAATTCGCAGGGGGCGCGTCATCAATAAACATCCGCTCTCGATTCTCCAAACACTCCCGATTCATATCTGCCGATAGGACGACGGCTCCTCGAGCGATGACCTCTTACAACACGTATATAACATATCTGTATATGTATATATATATATACATATATTGTACATATATATACACATATACATACTCAGATATTATATTTATATATATATATCGCTAATTTGTGACTACTTTACGACTAGTTTGTGATTAATTTGTGACTAATTTGTAACTACTTTGCGACTAATTTGTGACTACCTTATGACTAATTTGTGACTAATATTTGACTAATTTGAGATTCACCCTGAAATACCAATTCGACTTTAACAAAATGATCGAACAATTATTATATATAAATATATGTACATGTATATACGTATATATACAGGTTCTACCCGTATACGATGGGTTCTCTATATCCGCAAGGAAGACAAGGAAGGAGCAGAAAGCCTTTGAACGGTGTTACCTCGAGACAAAGCCATCATCTCAGCATTGTCTGGGCCAAACCAAGCAAATCAACCGCCAACCGCTCCTGCTGCTTGCCTTTACTGTCCCTTGTCTCCCCCTCGCCCCTCTATCTAACCGTCCCTGTTCCTCTCTCTTTCTCTCATTCTCTCTCTCCCTCTTTCTTTCTCTCGGTAGACCGTTCTTACGTGCTCTCTTGTCCGCTCATCCTTTGCTCTGCTTTCGCAGAGGGACCGTGCAGACAAACCCCCTTCGGGTACCTACTAAAGAGAGCATTGCCTCCGTTGATCCATCGTGTTCAACTTCCAACCCCGTCCCCATCCTTCGTTGTCCGGCGAACACCTTCGCCGGCGGGATCTCGAAATCTCCACGGATCCCCGTCGTTTAGTCACTGTCTTATCCCGGTGGCCTCTTGCCTCGTAATTATGCCCGGTGAAACATGCAACAGTGTACAAGCGGCCGGGATCAGTTAGGCGGAGACAATTTTTAAAAGGAAATTGTCGGCCGTTTATCGGACGCTGGGATCATTGGTAATTGGGATCTTTGCGCGAGGCTAATTTGTTCGTGGCAAATTTGTTTGTGATGAGTTTGTTCGGGAGTAATTTATTTGTAATGAATTTGCTCGATACTAACTGATTTATGATGAATTAGTCCGGGGCTAATTTATTTCCTGATGAATTTGCTTGCGACTAATTCACTTCCTGATGAATTTGCTCGATACTAATTTATTTATGATAAATTAGTTCCAGGCTAATTTATTTCGTGATGAATTTGTTTACGACTAATTCATTTACGATGAATTTGCTCGCGACTAATTCATTTATGATGCTTTTGTTCCTGACTAATTTACTTGTGATGAATTCGTTCGGGACTAATTCATTTATGACGAATTTGCTCGCGACTAATTCATTTATGATGAATGTGTTCCTGACTAATCTACTTACAATGAATTTAGTCATGACTAATTTATTTATGATGAATTTACTCGCGACTAATTCATTTACGATGAATTTGCTCGCGACTAATTTACTTATGATGGATGTGTTGGCGACTAATTCATTTATGATGAATTCGTTCGGGACTAATTCACTTATGACGAATTTGCTCGCGACTAATTCATTTGTGATGAATTTGTTCCTGACTAATTTACTTACAATGAATTTATTCCTGACTAATTTATTTATGATGAGTGTGTTCGTGGCTAATTTATGATGAATGTGTTCCTGACTAATCTACTTACAATGAATTTATTCATGACTAATTTATTTATGATGAATTTGTTCGTGGCTAATTTATGATGAATTTGCTCGCGACTAATTCATTTATGATGCTTTTGTTCCTGACTAATTTACTTATGATGAATTTATTTGCGACTAATTTATTTATGATGAATTTGCTCGCGACTAATTCATTTATGATGACTTCGTTCGCGACTGATTTATTCACGATTCATTTATTCTCGACAAATTTATTAACGATTCGTTCATTTACGATTCATTTATTCTTGTCAAATTAGTCTACGACTCATTCACGTATGATTAATTTATCCGCGACTAATTTATTTACGATCTCGTCCCCGTCCAATTCATTCCCGACAAATTTATTTCAGTCAGATTTAATCGAGACAAATTTATTCGCCGTTCATTTATTCTCCGCAACTTTATTTCCGACTAATTTATTCGCGACGAATTAATCAAACAGCCACTCATGCGTGACAAATCCGGTCGAACGTCGTACGAGCCCCGAATCGCCTCAGGAATCATCCTTCCCGATAATCTCGTCAAAAAATAAGAAAAGGTCGCGAGAACATTCGTTTTGTTAAAAAACGCTCCAAGAAATCGCCGCGTGAAAAGCGACCTTGTCAATCGACTTCCGTCGTTCCTTTGACGATCGCTTCAAGGATTTTCAACCAACCGGTATCGCTTCCCGCCGCGACGACGATTTTCGACGGTCGAGGGCCGCACGAGATTGCGCGTTCGTAAAATAACGCGCGCGCGCGGCGTGAAAAAAAGTGAACGGCGGAATAAATAACGGGCGACGCGCGTGCGGCCAGACATTTTTTCGCGCTTTATATGCGCGCGTCGAGACTTTATTAGTTCGGTTAAGTAATGCGCCGGATTCCCGGGCGAGACTCCTCCGCAGTCGTCGCGGCGCGGCGTCGTCGCAGAAAAATTGACGCGGCAACCGGGCAGAGAACGGTGAATACATTTTCGGCTCTGCGGACGTTACGGACGAGGTAGACCCGATAATGTAAGAGAATGACTCACGCGGCTCACGTAGGAGGAGCCGGCCGGCCGGGGGGCGGTGGCAGGGGAGGGGCGAAAAAAAAGTAGAGA
Source organism: Megalopta genalis (assembly GCF_011865705.1). Taxonomy (NCBI): domain Eukaryota; kingdom Metazoa; phylum Arthropoda; class Insecta; order Hymenoptera; family Halictidae; genus Megalopta; species Megalopta genalis. Next base: position 893,323 of record NW_022890534.1, on the reverse strand, counting down.
ACCGGCTGGATGTAATTTCATCGCGAGGCATCGGATTCATCTGGATATATTATTATTCCGTCGCGCGGACACTTGGGAATCGCAATATGCGAAGTGAATGGGCACACACCGCGTTCCCGTTAACGTTGTGACAAATACATAATTCTGCGCCGAGAGAGACCGGCCCCCGGATTTTTTCGCCTAACGAACGCCGGCAGCCGATTAGCCGATTTCGGGCACGAACCCGCCGCGTTCGATAAAAGGATAATTACGGCCGGTTCGAACAACTGCCCGCACGCGTTCTAATCGACGATTGATACGTTTTATTTCATTTCGAGCGGAACCGCCGCCGTTTGATAAGTGCCCACCGCTCGATAACTGTCCGCTGGCCACGCCCCCCGCGTCCGCGCGCCGCCCTACGTTCACTGCGAGGCGTTTCGGCTCGAATTTTACAGCCGGAGGCGTCCGTGAAACTGCAAGAACTCCTGTTATTGTTAATAATTACTCCTAAAATTATTTTACAATTTTTAACAACGCGGCGCGCGATCGGCCGTTCGATAACTGCTCGTCTCGGGGACTCCGCACTCTGTGACGTTTCGCAAAGCAAACCAAAATCGTAGCACAGCGTTCTTGGTGTCGTTCGAAAGGGGAGGCTTCGAGCTTCGATTCCGCGGCAGAATTGTCCGGGAAAAAAATTTTCGAACGTTCCCGCGGAGACTTTTCAATCCGCGATCGTTCCGACAGCGACCTCCGGTTTCTCCTTCGCGGAGTCGCGCGGACAAATTTTCCGTCATAAAATGGACAACGGTGTGCGAAACTAGAGAGTTCGAGCTTTGAAACGAGCCCCGGTTTGTCGTTGTACGATGATTATTGCCGGATATATTGGGCTGTGAAATCGGAACAGCTCGGTCGTTAGTTGCTGTTCGGAGATCGGAAAAGCGTGTACGGTAACTTTCACGGGCGAGCGTGTGTCCACGACGGCCCCGGCCTCGGCCGAGGAACGGTACAATATGGCATAAAACGGTGAGCCGCGTGTAAACCGGAAACGCTGACCTGTGGGCACAGGTGGTTGCGTGGAACCGTCTCCGCCCATGCCACCGGAGGGTTACACGCTACGTTACGTGCATTCCGCCTTGCGGCTCGAATAGCGCGCGTTCTTCGTGCACACGCAGATACCAGCCGATCGGCTCGAAACGACCGACGACGACCCGCGATTCCATAAAATCCCGAAATCACGGGTCGAAATGGAGAAACAGCGACGGATCTCACTGAAAATCTGTAACACGAAATTGAATTCAATTTGAATTTAATTGAATTCAATTTGAATGTAATTGAATGTAATTGAATTCAATTTGAATGTAATTGAATGTAATTGAATTCAATTTGAATTTAATGGAATTGAATTGAATTCTATTTCAATTGAATTGAATTGAATTCTATTTGAATTTAATTGAATTTAATTGAATTCGATCTAACGAATTTCAATTTTTCTTCAAGATATCGACATTTTTTTAACATCTCAAAACAATATTTAATATTATTATTTAATATTACTATTTAATTTTATTTAATATCATTCTTTAATATTATATAATATAATTCTCCAATATTGTTTAATATTATTACTTAATGTTATTATCCAATATTACTAATAATTATAATTATTAACATAATAACTATAAAACATAAACTACGGCTACGATGAGCAGTTAATAAGTAAAACGGCTGCTTGCAGTCGACGCAGACAAATTTTATTTCGCACGTAAACCCGCGGTCTAATAATCGTATAGTCCGGAGATTGATAAATTAATGGAAAGGAAGAGAGAGCACCATCCGCGAAGCTTTTTAGCACTTGGAAGGTCGTTTTAACAAGCGGAGGATCGTAATTATACGGAAGGGCCGGGTTCGGCATCAATAAGCCGGTCCATTGTGTCCCCGTAATGCCCTAGGAGCAGGTGTCCTATGTTTGTGAAGTTGCCGCGAGATTACGCTTAATTACGACCGAATGGGCGAACATTCCGGCCGGAAAAGTGCACCTCGCCGGAAGCACGAAACACGCCTAACGCGCCGAAAAAGATATAGCAGCCGATACCGGAGAGGTATCTTCGACTAACGCGCGGTGCGATGTAGGATGTTTCAAAATTATGTCAATTCTAGAAAGTGAGAGGTTCCCGAGGTCATTTGAAACAACTTTTTCCTTTGCGAAAATGCTGTCCGAGGCCTGGTTAACGAGTTATCGGCGAAAAACGCGGACCAATCGTAGCGCGAGGGCGGAGCGAGGACTGGCGTGGGCGTGGCGACGAGAGTTTTTCGTGGATAACTCGCGAACCAGGCCTCGGAGAGAATTTTTGTAAAAGAAAAAGTTGCTTCGGACGACCTCGGGAACCCGAAAGCGTTGTAATTTTCGGATAAAGAGTAGATTCGCGTAGTCTGTAACAGAGCGCGCAGCCACTAAAACCGGAACATTGGATAATTAGTCGACTATGAGAATATCAGAATTCCGCGCGGTATCTGCAAGCAGCCAGACTTCTTGAACTGATTAGATACATCCTTGAGCAAAGAGATGGTTCCGGTTCATTAGACCGTAAAGCCCGAATACACTAATCCCGCGATCCGAGGATCCTCCGGCTACAGAGAAAGAGAGAGAGAGAGAGAGAGAGAGAGAGAGAGAGATCTGCTCGGCGATCGTTAAAATATCTGCGGCGAGAGATCCCCGGTGAAATCGCGCGGAGAAAATAGGCAGAATAGCGGCCAATAAAGTTACCTACGACCGCCGTCTAAAAATCTTGTTCACGGCGATGCGTTCAGCTGCGCCGCGAACGGCCTCCGTGAAATTGACTACGCGATCCGCGGCGCAACAATATCGAACCGGCTGGACATCGGATCTCGGTTTACAGCAGATTCGCGATACACGTCCAACTGGCTGAGATCTTGCATAGTCGGCCGACGATAGATCTCGCGATGATTGTCCATTTTCGCTTTGCTTTGTTAGTTGCGCTTCGTTTCGTTTCGTTCCGACCGTCGCTCTTTTGTAAATCAAATTAATCCTTCGGCAAATTAAATTTACTTATTGGTACCAATTCGCAGCGAAATTGATATGATAGCGTGAAAAATTGAACGTAAAACAGAAAATATTCCGTTGCAATGTGCAAAATAAAGCTTGGAAAAGCGTTCATTTGCTTGGCAAAAATAAAAGGGTTTGTAATTTTCAAAGCAAATATTTGCTTAAATATATTATTTTATATTACGTATATATATTTTATTATATTATATATTATTATACATTATATATTTCATATTCTATATTGTATATTTTGTATATTATATATTGTATATTTTATATATCGTATATTGTATAGTGCACATTGTATATTGTATATTGCACACTGTATATTTTGTATATTGTATATTGCATATTGTATATATTGTATATTATATATTGTATATTGTATATTGTATATTGTATATTGCATATTGTATATTGTATATTTTATATTGTGTATTTTGTATATTGCATATTGTATGTTATATTTAATATATAATATATATTATATATGTATTATACATTATAATATATATATTTTTTAAATATTATTTATTATACATTATATTACATATATTTGCAAATATTCCAGAAAATGATGAATTCCAGAACCACTATAACACGAATGTTCGTACGCAGCCGAGCAATAAAGAGAGGGACCATATGGTCGCAGTATCGATGTACCTGCGAGGCTTGTTGGTACGTCAGATGGATCGACGGTAGGGGGGCGGAGGGGCGAAGACAAGCCGGGCCGTCGACAGTTACGACGATGACTATGACGAGGTCTGCGGGTTTGCGGTTAACCCTATGTACCAGGCCTGGAGAGAAATAGGGTCAGTACGTTGCATGCGAATAACAGCTAATCGCTGTCTAATAAGTTTGCCCGCATAATCGATAACAGACGTCGCCTGGAGCGCCGTGATCGGAACCGAGCCCCGCCCGCGGAGATTCCACGGTGACGCTCGATAAATGATATTCAATTGATAATCCGATCCGTGACCGGCGATCGATTTCGTATGGCTGACAGATCGCTGCCCGGCATTGTCTGATTCATGCGGCCGCACTGGACCACCGAACCGTCGCGCCGGATTTATTAATGCCTCGGCTAATTCGCGAACCACCGTCCGACACCGCGTTCCCGTGGTGCCCGGCGATCGTTTTTAGCGGCTAGATCGTAATTCAGTGCTTGATAGTTCTCCAGAATTCTAATCAGTATTCAGAGCTTGATAGTTTTTCAGAACTGTGATCATTATTCAGAGCTTGATAGTTGTTCAGAATTGTGATCATTAATTAGAGCTTGATAATTCTTCAGAATTGTAGTCATTAATCAGAGCTTGGTAATTCTTCAGAGTTTGGTCATTATTCAGAGCTTGGCCATTTGTCAGAGCTTAATAGTTCTTCAGAATTGTGGTCATTAATCAGAGCTTGATAATTTTTCAGAACTTGGTTATTATACAGAATTCTGATAATTATTCAGAGCTTAATAGATCTTCAGAATTATGGTTATTTATCAGAGTTTGATAATTCTTCAAAGATGGTCATTATTCAGAATTCTGATAATTCTTAATAGTTCTTAATTAATTATTTAATTTTTATTCTATTTTATTTTATTTAATTATTAGCTTAATAGTTCTTCAAAATTGTGGTCATTAATCAGAGCTTGATAGTCCTTCAGAATTGTGGCCATTATTCAGAATTCTGATAATTATTCAGAGCTTGATAGTTCTTCAAAATTCTGATCATTATTCAGAGCTTGATAGTTATATTCAGAATTCTGATCATTATTTAGAGCTTGATAGTTCTTCAGAATTGTAGTCATTAATCAGAGTTTGGTCATTCTTCAGAGCTTGGTCATTATTCAGAATTCTGATCATTATTCAGAGCTTGATAGTTATTCAGAATTCTGATCATTATTCAGAGCTTAATAGTTCTTCAGAATTCTGATCATTACTCAGAGCTTGATGGTTCTCTAGAATTCTAATAATTAATCAGAGCGTGGGCACTTTTCAGAGCTTGATAGTCTTTCAGAATTCTGATCATCAATCTGAGCTTGGTCTTTTTTCAGAGCTTGATATTTCTTCAGAATTCTGATCATTATTCAAAGCTTTATAGTTATTCTAAATTCTGATCATTATTTTAAAGCTTGATAGTTCTTCAGAATTGTAATCATTAATCGGAGTTTGGTAATTCTTCAGAGCTTGATCATTATTCAGAATTCTGATCATTATTCAGAGCTTGATAGTTATTCAGAATTCTAATCATTATTCAGAGCTTGATAAATATTCAGAATTCTGATTATTATTTAGAGCTTGGCCATTTTCCAGAGCTTAATAATTCTTCAGAGTTATAGTCATTAATCAGATCTTGGTCACTTTTCAGAGCTTGATAGTTCTTCAGAATTGTGGTCATTAACTAATCAAAGCTTGATAATTCTTCAGAGCTTGGTCATTATTCACAATTCTGATCATTATTCAGAGCTTGATAGTTCTTCAGAATTCTGATATTAATCAGAACTTGGTCACTTTTCAGAGCTTGACAGTCCTTCAGAATTTTGATCATCAATCAAAGCTTGGTCTTTTTTCGGAGCTTGATCATTATTCAAATTTCTGATAGTTATTCAGTGCTTGATCATTCACCAGTATTCTGACCATTATTCATAGTTTCATCATTCCACAGAATTCGATTATTCTTCAGAACATGATCATTTCTTACAGCTTGGTCAGTTTTCCGAGATTGTTCATTCTCCAGTGCTTGATCATTCTCCGTGACTCGTCCATTTTTCAGAGCACCATTAAGTCAGTCTTCACGACTCGGAAAACATCGTACCCGATTGATTCGCGTCTCGATCGGGAGACCTGCAGTTTTTCGACAATGAGAACTTCACCTCGCGGAATCGAGGATGCTAATAAGCGGGATACAACCACGACAGCAATATCGGCCCGTTCATACCTCCGATCGATTCGTTTCGCAATCGTGCAACCGTGGCTCGCGCCAGATCTCGTTTCTGCCTCGACGTTCCTACCCGGTGAGTCCGCAATAATGCCGGGCTCGAGATCGAGTTTGCAACGACAACTCGCTGACTTCATAATACAATAGTGCCTCGAATGTCTCCGACTTCTTTGCCAGCGGCGAACACGTTCCACGATCCATCAATCCGTACACGACACCATTTATCGAACGAATCGGTATAAATTCTGACATCGCGTGCTCTGTTCCGTTATCCGAACACGGATTATTCCTCGATCGAAAAATCTGTGCAATAAATTCTACCTAATTGACTCAGATTATGCACAAAACTGGACAATTTGGGAAGAGAACATGCGATTATTTTTACAGTTGTTGACAATCGGTAGGTACAGTGTGTCCCAAAATTATGGCATTTCCGGGGAATGAGAGATTGCTGAGGTGTTTTGAAGCAACTTTTTCCTTAGCGAAAATGCTCTGCTTGGCCCGGTTAACGAGTTATCGGCGTAAAACGCGGACCAATCGGAGCGCGAGGGCGGTGCTAGGACTGGCGTGGGCGTGGCGCCGCGAGTTCTTCGTTGATAACTCGTAAACGAAGCCGCGAAGAAAATTTTTGTAAAGGAAAAAGTTGCTTCAAATGACCTCAGCAACCCCTCGTTCCCCGGAAATGCCATAATTTTGAGATATAAAACGAGCTGCATTGCTACTGTATACCCTGCTCGAAGGATCAATGCTCGGTGCTCGGAACTCCGTGAGAAAAAGCTTAGCGGTTTAATTTGCCACCTCGGCTCGCCGAGAATTATGATTTCATTATGCGAAACCGTGTTCGATATCTCCTCTTCCGATTTTCCTCGCAAAGAAAATCGCGGTATATTTATAAAATTGAAACCGGGAGGAAAGAAATTAGACGAAGTTAATTATCCGTGTAACAATCATCTCCGGTTACGAGAAAATTATGAGAGAGAGAGGGAGAGAGAGAGAGAGAGAGGGGGGGGCTGGAAAAAAGCTGGCAACGAACGGCCGTGGAATTATATGATCATCGATACGTTCCGACCACTTTCCCGCGCGACCACCGTCGTTCCACCTCGACGACATTCCTCCTTTTTCTTTCCGAGGGTCGCGAAACGGCCGAGATTATTCTTCCGATGTCCCGCGTCCAACTTCCCGATCCGCTTGAACTCTCCTTAATAGGATCCCGCTTCGTAGGTGAATGCAAGTCGGTTCTAATGAAGTCTACGATGGTCAGCAATTAAGCCGAACGTGAGCGGAAGGGCTCCGGAATTTACAAGGAAAGTAAAATGGATGATGATGGTTCTGCGCCCAGGCTCCTTCTTCCCTCGTCTTCGTCGGCGCGGCCGTTCTCGTGCCACGACGTTTCTCCGACTTTCTTCTGCCTCGGTTCGCGCGAACCGTGTAGTCGTCGTCGTCATCGTCGTCGTCCCTGAGAGCAGTCTCTCGCGATTCTGCACTCGTCGCGTGGGCGTCGAATGGTTAGATGTGCCCCCCTCCGCTGACGCCAATATCCCCTGCACTCCTGTGCATTACGACGACGCTCGGGTATCGTAGACAGACCGCGTCCGCCGTCCATCATGTTGTTAATGCACGTAGCTTCCCCGCCTGTCTCGGCTGTCCTTTTCGCTCCTTCGCTCTCTCTCCCTCCCTCTCACTCCATATATCTACCTTTCCCTCCCCCCCCCTCTCTCTCTCTCTCTCTCTAACAACTCATCTCACTCTCTCTTCCTTTAATCTCTCTCTCTCTCTCTCTCTCTCTCGACTCATTTCACTCTCTCTCTTCCATTAATCTCTCTCTCTCGCACACGCGACATATTTTTAATTTCTCTCTCTCTCTCTCTCGACTCATCTCACTCTCTCCTCCTTTAATTTCTCTCTCTCTCTCTCTCTCTCGACTCATCTGACTCTCTCCTCCTTTAATCTCTCTCTCTCTCTCTCTCTAGTTGTATCTTTATTTCTCTCTCTTTCTAGGTTTCTCTCTCTCTCTCTCTCTCTCTCTCTCTCTCTGTCTCTCTACTTTTTCTTTCTCTTTCTCTCAATATCATAATTATATATAATATATATAAATCTAGAGAGAGAGAGAGAGAGAGAGGGAGAGAGAAACCTAGAAAGAGAGAGAAATAAAGATACAACGAGAGAGAGAGAGAGAGAGAGAGAAATCTAGAGAGAGAGAGAGAGAGAGAGAGAGAGAAACTTACAAAGCGAGAGAGAAAGCGAGAGAGAGGGAGAGAAATAAAGATAGAACGAGAGAGAGAGAGAGAGAGAGAAATTAAAAATGAGCCGAGAGAGAGAGAGGGGGGGAGAAGAGAGAGATTAAAGGATGAGTGAGTGAGACGTGTCAAGAGAGAGAGAGAGAGAGAGAGAGAGAGATTAAGAAAAAAATATATATATATCTTACACCCTTTGAAAATCGTTCCATAATAGGTACCTTGACATAACCTAAAAACGAACGGTGCCGAAAGACCGCGAAAAGCACGCGGCAGTTCGCGCCTCGAGCTGTCCTCGCCGCAGGACAACGAGAGCGAATTTCGCCGGTCTCCTCGAATAAAAAGGATTTGCCTTCCTTAGTTGATAATGAGTTTCATTCATCGGGGCGGTCGCCGAAAACGTGGAGCAGAGCGGAGCCGAGCGGAGCAGAGCCGCAGCATGGCCCGTCGCGGTGCAAGCGGTGCATTTTTCAGCTTCGCCTCCGGGAGACAATAGTCCACGCAAGAAGAGATAATTGTGCGGCAGGGCTTTTTTCGCGGGAAGGCAGAAAGAGCGAGCGAGCGAGCGAGCGAACGAGAGAGAGGGAGAGAAAGAGAAAGAGAAAGAGAGACCGGGCTAAATTAATCATCTGCTGCGCAAGCAAGGATTCTGAGGTGGCCACCATCGCGCCAACCTTTTAGCCCGCGACTTTTTCGCCGCCGGGAAATTAGTACCCACTGTTCGCAATTCCACAACAATACGGCACGCGTTTCTTCTATCCCGGACAATTTTCGCCATGGTCCTTTTACCTATTAATTTGCTAAAATTCCTGGGAGGAACTTGTACTTCGTGCATTATTCATTTTTCACGGCACGAACTGTCTGCTGAATTTTTATGGAAACCTGAACGTCACGCGTTATTGCGCTGCACGTTCCTGCGAAAAGTATCGATTATCGGGCAGACGATGATCCGTTTGGTGCGTTTGTTCGAGCGACGCAAACCGGATCAAACCGAACCGTACTGAAAATTAAAGAAAATTGTCTGACATGCTTTGGATCTTTTTATTAGAATGTTCGAACCAGTTCAAACCAGTTCAAACTACTCCAAAATAGTCTAAAACACACCGCTTGAAAAATTAGAGTACTCATTCTGACATATTCAAACTGAAAGATAGACATCAAATCCGCGCATACTTTAGATCTTTTTTTTAGGCAGTCCAGTAAAGTCCAAACCAGTCCAATCAATTCCAAACCAGTCTAATTAATTCCATGACAGTCTAGTCAAGTTCCAATCAGTCCAGTCAAGTCTCAAGCCAGACTAATCAGTTCAATCAAGTCCAAGTAAGTCCAATCAAGTTCCAGTCAGTCAAATCAAGTTCCAATTAGTCCAATCAAGTTCCAAGCCAGTCCAGTCAAGTTCCAATCAGACCAGTCAAGTTTCAATCAGTCCAATCATATTCCAATCACTCCAGTCAAGTTCCAAGCCAGACTAATCAGTCCAATCAAGTCCAAGTAAGTCCAATCAAGTTCCAGCCAGTCCAATCAAGTTCCAATCAGTCCAGTCAAGTCCAAGTAAGTCCAATCAAGTTTCAGCCAGTCCAATCAAGTTCCAATCAGTCCAGTCAAGTTCCAATTAGTCCAATCAAGTTTCAATCAGTCCAATCAAATTCAAAGCCAGTCCAGTCAAGTTTCAATCAGTCCAATCATATTCCAGTCAGTCCAGTCAAGTTCCAATCAGTCCAATCAAGTTCCAAGCCAGTCCAGTTAAGTTCCAATCAGTCCAATCAAGTTCCAAGCCAGTCCAGTTAAGTTCGAATCAGTCCAATCAAGTTCGAATCAGTCCAATCAAGTTCCAGTCAGTCCAATCAAGTCCAAAACACTCGAATCAAGTTCAAACCAATCCAAACCATAAATAAAGTAGAACCGCCCGACACGTTCGAAGCTACGTACGCGAAATTCAAGCACACTCTTGACACTATTACGAAACACCGCGACTTCGAAACACCGCGAATGATAAAAAAAAATGTCTCTGCGCGCGTAAAAAATTCCGCGGTGTCGTCGTTTCACTGAATCCGCGAGAGATACCGAAGGCGTGACACGGTTTCGCAACAGGTATGCCGACGCAGTCTGAGCGCATCAGCGAAACAAAACACCTTTTGTGTGCCGGCAAACACATTCGGCCGCGCCTCGCCGCGGCAACAAACTTTGATTAACGGCTAATTAGGAGTGGCCCGCTGTCGCGAGTTCCCGTTCCCAATTAACCCGACGGCGGCGGCGGCGGCTGTCAACGCAGCCGCTGCGCGGAGGAAAAACCAGCGGAGCTCGTTTTGTTGGCAACGCGGTGCCTCGAAGAAGAAGCGCCGCGCCGCGTGCCGCTGGATTCGCGGAAACGCATTTCCGAAAGTTTACGACTCAATTTTCGTCGGAATTTATTGTCGCGGCGATGCCCGCGAAGAAACGGTAACGAGGTTGCGTTTTATGGATGCTGAAATTGACCCTTGAGGAGAGTTAAATCCCCGTGAAACAAGCGTACAGAAATATATTGCCTTATCTCGAGTGCGGCGCAACGCCGCAACTCGTTGTGCAACGCTGCGAACGCCGTGCAACGCCGCAACGCGACCAGCAACGCCGCGCAACGCGTCCCGCAACGCCGCAGCGCGTCGCGCAACGCCGCAAAATGCCGCGCAACGTCGCGTCGTCTTGCCTTTTCGCGGCAAAAAATATACAACTAAAATTATTTGTTTAAGCCTTGCTTCTTTATATCACTATTACATATATTTAGGTTTTCGCTGGGATAGAATAATGCTTAATTGTTTAAAAACAAATCTTTAATAATAATTAATAATAATAATTCAATAATTAATAATAAAAATTAAAAGTAATAATAACAACGGCGTTAACTTGGGAAATTTATTATAAATAAAAGGAAAGCGTTACGCCCAAACCAGGTGCTTTGCCACCTAAATTAAAAATATTTAAAAAGTCGAAGTTAATCGTTTCGGTCCGATTCAATTATTAATTGTAGTCTACATTTAGCAAAAGACGTAACACAGTGAAATCGTCGAACGATCGACTTCCGAGCGAAAACAGCGTCGCCTGGTGCGCAACAATGCGCGGCGCGGGCACCGCGGAGAAAAAAGCGCAGCCGGGTCCATTGTTCCTCGCGTCTCGGGGATACGTATTGCATGGAACGATAAATCCTCGAACGTCCATGTTGATTATCGCGGGGAATAAATGATTTATGCTCGGACATGTCCGAGGCGACCCGATTCCGTCCACGTACCACCGCGCCGCCGACTCGCGGCGTAACGCTAGTCATGCGTGGCGACCATGCAAAGTACCGCCGGGAACTCCTTGGCCGGCCAAGATGGAACCGTAACGGGACCCGTGTACACGGCCGAGGCAGGCCGCGGCGGCCGCGGCGTGTTTGCCGATCGCAAACGACCGTGCAAGTTAAATATTGCGCCCCGGCGAGCCGCCTCCCCTCCGGTCCGTCGTCCTGGCTAACTCCGCGTAATCTCGTTCCGCGAGTTTCCCGTCGCCGTGGAATACGAATGCCTCGCGGGAGCACCGTCGAAGATCACGGCAGCCCTGGGCCTAATTCTCTGCGCGCTTTGAACCCGACGCCGCCGATTTGCCGCGCGGCCCTCCGCGCGACGCTATGGAAATTCCAATTTGGAACTGTTCGAATTAACGGCCGGGACGCGGGTACTCGTTTAACGCGACCGACGCCGCGGGCTTTTCCGTCTACAAAAATCAAAGTCACGACGATTTATTTTATATCTTTATTTTATTATATCTTTGTATCTTTATCTCTGTATTTGTTTTATATCTTTACTTTTACAATTGCTGATATTTTAAACATATTTCTGGCAGGAATTTTTAGGGGCAAATTTATTAAATATAACAATTATAACAAAATATTATATTCGTATATTTCGATTTTCTGTTATTTCTAATATGGAAATGTACAAATATATTTTCTTGATTACTTTTTAAGTACAGTATGTCCCGAAAGTCGCTCGCAATCGTGCAGTGGGTTTCCCGACGTCATTTGCAGCAACTTTTTCCTTTACGGAAATTTTCTCCGAGGCCTCCTTGACGAATTATAAGCGGAAAACGGTGACCAATGAGCGGCTAGTTCAGCTGGCGCGCAGCGACCGATCCAACGAGTGGGCGGAGCCCAGTTCCGCCGACTGGCTCGGCCTCCTCGCGTCAACTGATCTCGCGTCCCATTCGTCCGTGTTTTTGGTCGTTAATAACTCGATAACGAGGCCTCGGAGAAATTTTTTGTAAAGGAGAAAGTTACTCCAAATAATCTCAGGAACCTCTTGCTTATCACAGATAACATAATTATTGGACACTCTGTATACAGGATGATTCTGATAAAAGAGACCACCTACAGTGCTGTGAATAATTATAAACTCAAAATAACTTGTACATTTTTGCAGATATTTAAACAAAAGCCAAGAAAAGAAATTATATTTGTATATATCCACATTAGAAATAATCGATAAATATATAAATATGATATAAATTAGTCTATAATTATTCGCATCACTGTATATTATAATACAAAGTTTAATTAAATCCAATTTTGGCATTGTTATAAAACAATTATATTTATTATTTTAATTATAACTTATAATTATTATTTTAATTATAATTGTAATTATAATTTTAATTATATATAATTGTAATTATAATTTTAATTATAATTGTAATTATATATTAGTTATATATGATCAGGGCTTGTGCCAACAGACTGTACTAAAAATTGAGCAGCAAGTGTGCTAGAAAAGAGAAAAGTCGACGCCCATGTACGACCGAGCGAGTCGAGGTGTTAACAAGTAAATTCCGTCGAACCGGCCTCGGATAATTACGCGATTCCAGTTTTACGGCGCATCAACGGAAGCGCCGTTCGCAGTTCGTTTTTTCGGCCAGAAATGATATTCCCGATTTTATAGGCGCGCGCGTTTATTTCCGCCACCTTTTTTAACAGCCCGAGGCGGGCCCGCCTACATTGTTTCAACGCCGCGATATTTTCGTTTGCTCTAGTTCAACAAGTGGCCAATGCAGTTCCCACTCCATTCCCCATGAATACTTCTTTTAATATCGCCGCGAGTCGACGGCCGCGGGCCGCGAACACGCGCGCCACGGATTGACAAATAATCAAGTCCGAAAGTTTCCCCCGCCCCGCACCGAGAGACCCGTCGAAATGAAATTCTTGCACGTCGTCGGGGCATCAAATTACTCGCGCATCGTGCACGAATAATAAAGCGAGCCGACGTGCGAAGTGTACAACGGTTTTCCATATTTGCTGAAACGCCGCGTTGCCGAGAAAAATATTGAAATTGACACGCGGAACGGACGACGGTCCACTTTTATTATTCAGTCGCGAGACAAATCGTCGTTGTTGTTCTCTGTAACGTTGTTAATTCGCCGCACGGTTCGGCCAGAAATTGCGCGGACGTTTCGCGGGACGTTCGTCGACGGGGCGACGCGCGTAGGGGATCTACGGCGCAACAGTTACGAAGTCGGAGGATCGCGCGGGGTCAGAAGTTGAAGTGCCGCAAGTGAAGCGGAAAACGAACGAGACCCGTGAACAGCCGAGGAAACGCGCCCCCGATCCCCGAGCGTATGGCTACGACGCTAAATCAACCGACTCGAACTTTCCCGTGTGTAATTGCGATCTCACCGCGACAGGGAACAGACCTAATATATTCTTCTCCGCATGGAGAGAGAGGTTGACCATGGCAGACAAAACTACGGTCATCGAAATGACCGTCCAAGTGGAAGAAATAAATTATTGGCCGAACTTCGATGCTGGTCAATTTGGCTGCAGATTAATTTTCCTGTTATTCGGTTTAGCTGCTGATCAATTTTGTTGCTGGACGATTTGCTGCTAAATTATTTTGCTGCGGGTTAATTTTGCTGCTAATAAATTTAGCTACAAGTCAATTTTTATTACCAATAAACGTTGCTGCTAATCAATCTTGCAGCAACTCAATTTTGCTGCAATTCAATTCTGCTGCTAGTCAATTTTTTAATCAGTGAACGTTGCTACTAATTAACATTGCTGCTAATCAATTTTGCTGCTAAATGATTTTGCTGGAACTCAATTTAGTTGCTAGTCAATTCTTCTATCAATGAACGTTGCTACTAATTCATTTTTCTACCGATCAATTTCGCAACAACTCAATTGTGCTGGTGCTCAATTTAGCTGCTAGTCAATTCTTCTACGAATGAACGTTGCTACTAATCCATTTTGCTACTAGTCAATACTGCTACTAATCAATTATGCTGCAACTCGATGTTGCTGCTAAATTATTTTGCTGCATGTTAATTTTGCTCCTAATAAATTTAGCTGCTTGTCAATTCATCTACCAATGAACGTTGCTACTCATCCATTTTGTTACTAGTCAATTCAGCTCCTAGTCAATTCTTCTACGAATGAACGTTGCTACTAATCAATTTTGCTACTTGTCAATTCTGTTACTAATCAATGTTGCTGCTAGTCAATTTTGCTACTAATTAATTTTGCTACTTGTCAATTCTGTTGCTAGTCAATGTTGCTACTAGTCAATTCTGCTACTAATCAATTTTGTTACTAATCAATTATGTTACTTGTCAATTCTGTTACTAATCAATGTTGCTGCTAGTCAATTCTGCTACTGATCAATTTTGCAATTAGTCAATTTTGCTACTTGTCAATTCTGTTACTAATCAATTTTGCGGCCATTCAATTCTACTACTAATCAATTCTGCTACTAATCAATTTTGCTGCTAAACAGTGTTGCTGTTAGCCAAATCTGCCAGTCAATTGTTCCACCAATTCGTTGCTACCAATTAATTCCGCTGCTATTCAATTTAGCTGCTAAGCAACATTGCTGCAGACCTAACTTCGCTGCTAAATAATTTCGCCACTACTTCTTTTTGCCGCGGATCAATTTCACTGGCTACGAACATCGCTGCTCGTCAGCTACGCCCCTAACCAATTTATCCGCCGGTCGTTACATTCCTGGAAACGCGATGTCTAGATCACTAAAGACAGTTGTTCGTTCGCAATTAAAGCCGGCCGATCTCCGACCACGTTAGTTGCACACCTTTCGCGCTACTTTAGTGCATCTTCGCCGCATCGTTGGTACATTTCCAGGCTGTTAAGACGCGTTTTATATCCGGACGCCGTCTGACCAAGAAGAAACACGAGCGAAAACGGGCGGAAACGAGCGGATCGTGGCCAAAGAATCCCGACGGATTCCGTCGGCGCGAAAGAAAATGGAGCCGCGGTATGGTAAACTCCGGCGAAAATATGCCGGCTGGGTTCTAATACGTATCGGGCACGCGACAGAACGCGGCTCGGTATGCATGGGATCGGGAAAAGTTGAAATACCATCGCCGCGGATTCGACGAGGCCCGGGCGCGGCGCGCGGCGGGGCCGAAAGGTGGCCAGCCCCCGGAGTCAACGAAGTCGGACAAAGTTCAAGTAAGTTCGTGCACCCCGGCCCGTAGAAGAAACGTCTCCGCCGGCCCGCGGCACTCTCGCCCATTCCGAATAAACTATGCATGCGCGCGAGGTTAGGGGGCCTCGAATTTTAAGGGAAAATAGCCGAAGTCCCATTTCCCTGCAGGAAGTTCTTTCCTCCTGGCGGGACGGAAAAGCGAGACGGTTCGGACCGGGCCGGGCCTCCGGTGGCTTCCATTCGGCGGGACGCGGAAATCCGTCGCCCTCCGCGGACGAACAGCCTCGAAGACTGTCGCTTAAACAGAGACGCGTCTACGGCTCGCGTTCGCTGACTATTTGAATAGCGGCCCCGAGGAGCGCAGTCAATATTCGTGGGGGCCGCGATCCTGAAATATTAAGAAGTTCAGAGTTTAGCCGGCGCGCCGGTGAATGCCGGGGCCGTGTTACCCCGAAAGTAGAGAATCTTGTACCCGCGTTGGTGCTAAGCTCCGCTTCCGCCAATAAAATATGAACCTCGTTGAATCCGTGAGCGCCGCGTCCACGCTTCTACTCGGCTGTTCTCAATCATAACACCGCGTTTTTATGCTGGTCTATTTCGATATTTAATTTATTGCTGGGTAATTTTGATAATTGTCACCTTTGTTGCTGGTCAAGATTGCTGCTGGACCACCTAATGATCAGTCTCGATATTCGTGAATTTTGCTACTGGTCGATTTAGCTTCTAATCAATTTTATTGTTGGTTAATTTTGCTGCTAGTCAATTTTACTAGTGGTCATTTTTTCAATTTTGTTGCTGATCAATTGTTTTGCAACTCAATTTTGATGTTGATCAATTGTACTACATTAAGATTAATGCTAATCAATTTTCCTACTCGTCGATTTTGCTGTTAATCGATTTTATTGCTGCTTAATTTTGCTGCTGGATACTTTGACTGGTAGTCAATTTTGTTGCCAATCGATTGTATTGCTACTCAATTTTGCTGCTGATCAATTGTACTGTTTATTAAGAATGCTGCTGAGCAATTTTGCTACTGGCCAATTTTGTTGCTAATCAATTTTATTGCTACTCAATTTTGCAGTTGACGAACTGTATTGGTAATGAATTTTGCTGCAAATCAATTTTATTACTCGTAGTTTTCTGCTAGTCAATTTGTCTACTAGTCAATTCTGTTGCTGATCAATTCTCTTGCTACTCAATTTTCCTATTGATCAACTTTTCTACTGATTGATCTTGCTGCTGCTGGATTTCGTTGCTGATCAGTTTTATTTCTAATAAATTGTGCTGTTGATCAATTACGCTACTATTCAATTTCGTTGCTGATCAATTTTATCGCTGGTTAAGTTCGCCGTTAATCAATTCGACCATTAGTCAATTCTGCTGCTGATTAACCTCGCAGTTAATCAATTTTGCTACTGGTAAATTTAATCGCTGATCAAGTTCGCTGCCAATCAATTTTATCGCTGGTTGAGTTCGTCGCTAATCAATTCGACTGCTAGTCAATTCTATTGCTGATCAACTTCTCTGCATATCAATTTTGCTACTAATCAATTCTGCTGATTAATCAGGCTACTGACCGATTCTGTTGCTGATCAATCACGCTACTACTCAATTTTGTTGCTAATCAATTCCATCGCTGATTAAGTTCTCTCCTAATCGATCCGTCCACTAGTCAATTCTGCCGCAGATCAATCGCCACTTAACTTAGCTTCCGACGAATCGCACAGCCGGCGAACTTCGCCGCTGACGTGGCTCGCTGCTAATCGGGTTCGGTGCTAATCGAATTAACTGTTCGTCAAATTCGCCTGCTGATTCAATTATCCGCCGATCAAATTTGCCGTCGAACAGGTTCGCCGTTGGTCAACTCTCCACGATTCAGCTCCTAAACAAACTGTTTAGCCGGCGAGCCTCGGCGGATCATCGTGGACCAATGGAGGAGTCCCGTTCCTGGCCAAGTCGGGTGCAACGTGACTCGTCCAAGTCGGTCCCGGCCAATCGAACGTAGCGCGCAGCGGGGGATACGTAGATGGCCGGCCGATAAAGAACGCAGCGACGGGCACGCTCGTAAAGAAACCGGTAAGCCGGTGCACACCGGCAGGCAAACATAAGCGCAGGGTTAGGCTGCGTCGGATCTGTCGATATTTCAGGCATTTCTGTATCCCGGGCGGTTTTTCCCCTCTATCGCGGGCTGTCAAGCCGTTCCTGCTGCATTTCAATTTCGCCGGCCTCTCCGATCCGCGCCCGAATTCTTATTCCCGAGCGGAGCGGAGCGGAGCCGAGCGGAGCGATGCCGAGGCGATCGCGTTCGCATCGAAACAGATTTTCCGCGACAATTTCGGCAGGTGTTTCCAGCCGAGATCTTGGCTCTGGAGGGGCGCGGGGCCCGTTGAATCTTCGAGGCGAGTCCCTTCGATGAAAATATCCCCGGCAGCTCGCGCGGCGGACGCTGCCGCGCCGGGCCATTCGGTCTTCTTGCGGAAATTGAAGCGGGAAACTGAAGGTTCGATGGCAGCAGAAGTTCTGGTACGTGGATCTCAGCGACTGCGAGATGTAACGCCGCCTCGTTGGGACTCCGATCCTAAAAACTTTGTCCCAGGGAGCCCCAGTTAATCAACGGGAAACGGATATCGTCTTCTCGAGCGGCGCGCCGCGTCGCTGCGTCCAGATAAATCGTTATTAGACTGCGGATTTTTAGACGTTTACGTTCTCTCTTGAACTAGAAGAAGAATATGAAGAATAGTTTCTTCGGATTATGCAAACCTTGAAAATTCTGTGCACGATCGGCCGAAAATATTAGCCAATTATCCTGAAATATTATCCTGTTATCCAGAAATATTATCCAGTTGTCCAAAAATATTATCCAATTATCCAGAAATATTATCCAACTGTCCAAAAATATTATCCAATTGTCGAAAAATATTATCCAATTATCTAAAAATATTATCCGATTATCCAAAAATATTATCCGATTATCCAGAAATATTATCCAATTGTCGAAAAATATTATCCAATTATCTAAAACTATTATCCGATTATCCAAAAATATTATCCGATTATCCAGAAATATTATCCAATTGTCGAAAAATATTATCCAATTATCTAAAAATATTATCCGATTATCCAAAAATATTATCCGATTATCCAGAAATATTATCCAATTGTCGAAAAATATTATCCAATTATCTAAAAATATTATCCGATTATCCAAAAATATTATCCGATTATCCAGAAATATTATCCGATTATCCAGAAATATTATTCAACTATCCGAAAAGAATATCCAATTATCCAATAATATTATCCAACCACCCTAAAATATTATCCAATTATCCAGAAATAAATCCAACTTTCTCCGAATACAACAACATCGATTCTGTGAATTCATAAACATTTAATTTGTTAGTTTGAACCCCGGGACGCTCTCAAGCTTTACCTCGAATTAATAAAAATAATCAAATAAAATATACCGAATTAAATACGATACGATAACGTTAAATCGATCTGGCGAAGCTATCGACGTATAATCACTTTTTCGCGGCGAGCAGCCCTCGAATGTTCGTAAACGTTAACGCGGAGTTTTACGTCGCCTCGGACCGGATCGAACACCTAATCTCCTCCGCGAATCCGATCGTAAAAGTAACTGTTTCATTAAACATTCGTAATCCGTCGATTGGCGACCCCCCCCCCTCCCTCCCGATCGAATGGCCGAAGAAGGAGGATCGGAGAGAGAGGAGTCGGAAGATAATAACCGGGACGATCATCGGTCGTAAATGTTCGGGAGACCGGTATTATTGCGAGGCGACGTCCAGCCGAGCGGAAACCGCGATCGGGGGCTGGCAACGTTGCGCGACGGAACGACGGGCAGCGATCGAAAATCGATGGAAATGCAAACTGGGGAAACAGTTGGTGTCGCCTTGAGGTGTGCGACTAATTTATTTGGTCGAAGGCCACGAGCAACTTCCGTGGCAACGTTTTTGCTTCGCTGAACAGACACGAGGGTTCCGAATAAATGAAGTAAAGGAGCAACAAAATGAAATAAATAAAAAGGAAATGAATGTCGGATGAGAGAACGGATGTTATTTATCGAGCTAATGGCTAATAATTAGTAACTATTTATAATCATAATTATTCAATTATTTATCATTGTTCAATTATTCAGTTATCTTCAATTATTCAATTATTTTCCATTATTCAATTATTTCCAATTATTCAATTATTTTTAATTGTTCAGTTATTTTCAATTATTCAATTATTTTCAATCATTCAGTTATTTTCAATTATTCAATTATTTTCAATTGTTCAGTTATTTTCAATCATTCAGTTATTTTCAATTATTTTCAACTATTCAATTATTTATGATTATAATTATTTAATAATTAAGTAATGGATCTAAATTTGCTACTTTATTAGCAGATTCAGTACTCTCAAATCTGCCAATTTCAATTTCGACCACCGAAAATTCCCAGAGAAATTACTGCAATTAATATGGGAAACCGAGGCTGCAAGTTCCGACTTTGGAAAAATCCAAAAATCGACTAATAATGCAACTACTTTTCCCCCTTTTCCGACTAATAATATACCGTTCACGAAGCAGAAGCAACGTTCCAGATTTCACGGAGCGAGATGGTTCGCCATAGACCGGTCTGCCGTCTGAAACGTGTTTCGTGTATCGGGATCGATCTCGAACCGCGAGAGAGAGGAAGAGAGATTTATAATTGAATCGGGTTCCGTAAGCGGATCGCGCGATTCCCGAGATCGGGTCGATGTTGGATATCGCGGAACGGTCGATCTAACGGTAAGTTTGCAAAAATTCGCGCGCTATCATCGGCTCCGGGAGATTCGTAGCACACCGCGTCCAGGATATTTAGATAAGCGGAATTAGTAGACTGTAAAGCTTTATGCGGTTATAGTTACACCGTGCGCCTCTTTGTACAAAACGAAAGGGTTTAGCGCCGTCGGCTGCTGATAGAAGACGGACGCTTCGTACTTTTTTTTACCTTCTCCGATCCAAGTTCTCGATAGTATCGATATTATCCGTATATGGATAATAATAATATCGGTAATAATTCATTGTCGATTTACAGTAAGTTCTCCCCCCCCACGCATCTTAAATATATTTTATATTATATAATTATTCAATTATTTATAATTATATTTATTCAATTATTGACAATTATTATATTATTACATATACAATATACAATATATTACATATACATACATTGTATAATGTATATTATATATACATATGTAATAATATACATTATATAATGTATATTACATATACATTATACAATATATTTTACAGTTATTAAATTATTTATAATTATTTAATAAATAAATAATCGACCTAAATCTATTAATAAATTAGCAAAATACAAAGGCTACACCTTAATACAGTAATTTCTACAGTAATTTTTAATTATATATTATATATTATCTAATTAGTATACTATAGTATATTATAATGTATTACATACAACGTAATCAGTATATTATACATATTAGTACATATTGATACATATAGTACAATACAATAAATATAGTAATAAATATAATAAAATATAATATAATATAGTACAATTTAGTATGTTTTATAGTATATTATATAAAAATAACTCTGAAAAAACCAAATGGACAAAAATCGTCTATTTTTATGCAGGATCTGAGCGGCAATTAATTAATTAAGGGAAACCTTGCCGACACGTAGACTTCAATTGGGACAAAACGTTATTGGGAATTGTTATCAATTTTTGAAGCACGGCCGCGCGGTCTGTTGTAAACTAAATAGAATCCAAGCTATTTCCGTGCACACGCCGTAACAGCGTTTATTAATCATTCATGAGGTGCCCACCAGCAATAAAAATTCAATCTTCCCTTCGGTAGATTGTGTTCCGCGCGACGAGTACCCGCGAATAAATAATTCATAGATATATGTATATATATAGACGGCCGGCGCAAGAAGAAGGTTCACGGTGCAACGAACAGGCCGGAATTATCTTCGCGAGATTTCGCGACATCACGGGGAGATAGGGAGAGGACAGTGTTTCGCGAACTCGGCTAAATCGTTTTCCGGCCGATGAATCAACCGCGGAGACCTCTTTGCGGCGAAAAGTCTCGCGACGCGATTACTCCCTGGAGAAACGTGAATTTAAGCGAATGGAGAAAGAAAGCCTGTCGCATAGAAAACCGTCGAGAAGTCCCGCTCTGTCCGTGAATTCGTCGGCGGGAGTAAATCTGCATAAGCTCCGGCAGTCTAATCACGCCGCGTAGCGACGCGGTCCGTCGCTCGGATAAACACGACAAAAATAAGAGTAAGGCAGAATGAACATCGCGGAAGTACAATCGGCGAGGTTGCAGCGCCAAGGAGCAAGAGAGTCGCGAATCTCGCGACAAAGAAGACAGAGGTGCGCGAGAGGGCCGATGACGTCGGCCTTGGGAAAATAGCTTTGGAACGTGGAAACCGTGGCAGAATGTGGAGCATGCAGAGAACTCCACGCTGGTCGCCGCGTCGTGCCGGCACACCGAGGGAAGAGCTTCGGTAGAGAGAGAGAGAGAGAGAGAGAGAGAGAGAGAGAGAGAGAGACCTAGAGAGAGAGAGAGAGACCTAGAGAGAGAGAGAGAAACTTAGAGAGAGAGAGAGAGAGAAACCTAGAGAGAGAGAGAGAGAGAGAGAGAGAGA
>NW_022890534.1:851388-867189 GCF_011865705.1 Megalopta genalis | reverse complement strand
TAATTGAAATAAAGCATTCGAATTTGACTTGTATGTGAAAGATTCGAATTTGAATTGAATATGAATAATTCGAACTTAAATTGAACGCGCAACATTCGAATTTTAATTGAATATGAAACATTCTAATTTGTATTGAATACGAATGATTCGAATTTAAATTTAATTTTGAAACATTCGAATTTCAATTCAATTTGAAAGATTCGAATTTAGATTGAATTTCGTGACATTCGAATTTGAATTGAATATGAATGATTCGAATTCGAATTCAATACGAATGATTGAATTAAATTGAATCTCCATTAAATTGAACGCGCAACATTCTTATCTGAATTGAACACGAATGATTCGAAAATAAAATTGCACACAAAACATTCGAAGTCGAATTGAATATGGAGAGTATTCAAATTTTAATTGAATGCAAACCATTCAAATTTTACTCGAACATACACGATTCGAACTTCGATTGAACGCGAACGCTTCGATTTACAATTCACCGCGGCCCATTCGACTCGCACGCGAAGCCGTCGAATTCCAATTAAACCCGAATCGCTCGAGTTCCATTCGAATATAACCTACTCGAATCTCCCGTTAAAACTCGAATCGCCCGAACATTCGGTCGAACGTGAAATTCGTTTTACAAGCAACCAATCGACGCGAAATGTCCAGACGTGTCCGTACGGCGTCGCGATCGCGCGTTTTTCGTCCGGAAATCGATGGGAACGCATTAAAAACGCCGGCCGGCGTTCGTAATGGTTTCGATAGCCGGGAGAAAGTAAAGCGACCGTAAAACGTTTACTACTGTTCCACGTTCACAAAACAATAAACCAAGGAAATAAGATGCTGATTGCGTGGCGGATTGCCCGTGATTATCCCGAGAAATCGTCTCTGGTAGCTTCAAGGTCCGTTGACTTCAACAAATGGGGAGAAAAAAAGGAAAAAAATGTCCGCGGACAAAGGAATAAATAGCTCGCGACGAGGTTCGTGATTTCTGAGGAAGCCGAGGTCCACGACCTCGCGTACAGTCCTCGCAATCTCTTCGCCGGTCCTGTTCCCGGCCTCAAGGCTGTTAATCCTTTAGCTCGAAGTCGTCCGGTCCGACTCGTCGAATAAACAGTCGCCCGCGTTAAGACGCGACGCGAGCGCGGCGCTCCTCCATAAAGCTGATCGCTGCGTCGATCGGCCACCTTTCACCCGGCTTCCTTCTCAACCTAATTGCACCTAATCGCCCGTAGGAAGCGAGTAGGTGTCGCCACGAAATTTCTAGCCTCGCATGGAAGCGTCTTCTGCGTCGCGACGTTCGACAGAATCGTCTCAGTAACCGAAAAAAGAATGCGAACGCGAATGTAGAAAAAGCGCAGAAACGCGTGTGCCGCCGCGATTTTTCAACGTGTCCCGCGGAAATTTATGCTCGGCGTGCGCTTTTGTTTCGGGATATCGATCCGGCAACGCCGAATTCCGGAAAGAAATTAGCATTTCTACTGAGCGAGCTCGGTAAACGAGGTTTCGATGTTATCGTAACGATAATACGCGCAGAATTAGTTAGTTAATTATTTAACTAATTAATTAATTAATCGATCAGTATGGTGGATCGTGTTTCGGCTCGGTTTACATCGAATTTGGATACTTCGCGTCGCAGACGCGCGCGAATTTCTCCGGAATACAATGAAACCGAAGGTCGGAACACGCTGGTGTTCGGTCGAATCGAGTTGTACGAAGTTCGCGCACGAATTCGCGCGCTTTCGTTTCGCGAGCTCGAAAAATCAGCACGTCGAAATTATCGGCCCGAACGCCGTCGATCGCAGCAACGCGGTGTTGTTGGATTATTAATGAATTATTCGAACGAAGTTTGATGGATATTTATGCGACTTGAATTGAATATGGAACATTCAAATTTAAATTGAATATGGAACATTCGAATTTGAATCGAATATGAAATATTCGTAGTTGAATTGAATATGAATGATTCGAATTTTAATTAAATATGAATAATTCAAACTTTAATTTAATATAAGACATTCGAATTACAAATGACTTCAAAATATTCAAAGTTTATTTGAACATGAAACATTTGAGTTTCAGTTGATCATAAAGCATTCGAATTTGAATTGAATTGTGAATGATTCGAATTTGAATTGAATCTGAATAATTCGAATTTTAATTGAATATGAATGATTGAAACTTTAATTGAATATGAGACATTCGAATTACAATTGAATTCAAAACATTCAAATTTTATTTGAATTTGAATTGAATCTGAATGATTCGAATTTGACTTTATCACGTAAAATTCGAGTTTGAATTGAGTACGAAAAATTCGAAATTAAATTGAATACGAAATATTCGGATATAAATTGAAATATTATTAATGTAAACGATTTCGACGACCGATTTACTGCTAATTACACCGTAACACGCGGCACACTTTGAAACATCAACGTTTGAAAATTATTCTACACAAAATTATTTAACACTGAAATTCGAGAGGAATAATGAGAACGAAAAGTCGCGCTGCGATTTTCGCTGCACCGTGCATCGTCGCCGGCAGCTGTCCGCGGTCGGATTATTGTTCTTTCCGGGCCTGTTATCATCAAGTGGCGAGGAGCGTTTCCGATCGGGCGATATTTCAACGTCGCGGTGTCCGTGCGGCGACGGCTTTCGCGATCGTAAGCTCCGGAATTACTGTGCCGTAGAACGCAGAACGCGGTCCGGTCGCTCGTGAGCCGGTCCCGGAAGAAGGGACGCCGGGAGAGACGTGTAATGACCTTAACAATCGACGTGATTCGAGCTCTCTCTTCCTCGATGACGGTCGTCGTCGGCCGCTGATAAGCTTCCGCGGCGTCGCAGAGCCGAGCAGAGCCGCTGGAGCAGTGTTGCCAGGGAATTGATGGCGCGATGCACTGGAGGGGATACGTGGCTGCGCGGGACAGTTTTTTTACCATCGCGCATCCCCGCCGCTATCCGAGACCTGTCGGTAGGAGTGGGGGTAAAAAGGAGGTCGCCATCAATTCCCTGGCAACGCTGCGGCTCGCGGCCCTTTCGCCAGAAACCGAACCGATGGGAACGCCGATGAACCGAAACGTTTCTGTGGAAACTTCTGGACTGGAGGAATTTTCAATAGTTCTGTTTGTTTTCTTGTGACGAATTTGAATTGAACATGGAACATTCGAATTTGAATTGAATACGAAAGATTCGAATTTAAATCGAGCATGGAATATTCGAATCCGAATTGAATGTGAAGCATTCGAATTTAAATATGAATCGAATATGAAATATTATAATTTGAATTGAATATGAAAGATTCGAATTTAAATTGAACATGGAACATTCGAATTTGAATTGAATATGAAGCATTCGAATTTGGCTTGAATTCGTAACATTCTTATCTGAATTGAATACGAAAGATTCGAAATTAAATTGAACATGGAACATTCGAATTTGAATTGAATTTGAAGTATTCGAATTTGAATTGAATTCGAAACATGCTTATCTGAATTGAATACGAAAGATTCGAAATTAAATTGAACATGGAACATTCGAATTTGAATTGAATTTGAAGTATTCGAATTTGAATTGAATTCGAAACATGCTTATCTGAATTGAATACGAAAGATTCGAAATTAAATTGAACATGGACATTCGAATTTGAATTGAATATGAAGTATTCAAATTTGAATTGAATTCGGAACATGCTTATCTGAATTGAATACGAAAGATTCGAAATTAAATTGAACATGGAACATTCGAATTTGAATTGAATATGTTCTAGATATATAAATAGAAATAGTATTTCCAAATATCCTCGGCGCGCGTCATTACGTTTTCGAACGTCCCGTCCCCTCTTCCCCCATTAATCGATTAAACTAATTAGCTGCGTTCGACGAGAATACTCATCATGGAGAAGAGGTTTGAAAATAGCGACCATTGGCTATTTAAATTGTAATTTTAGTTAATAAATAAAACGCGGCCCGCTGCTAGCGTTCGCTTTTTTCGCTCGCAACGAGTGACGCGCTCGCGCGACGAGTCATAATGAATCTCATTTGTCCGGCGGAATAAAGAACGGGCGGCCTCGAGACGGTGTGATCGATGGCCCAGCCGCGGACCCAGTGCTTCGACCGACCCCTAACCGCGGTTACCCATAATTTAAATACGCTGTTCCCCGGCCTTTTTTACGCTCCGCGGCGGGCTAAAACACCCGCGGCCGGTTTTCGGAAGCCGAAGAAACGCAATTTGCCGGACGTAAATGGGGAACACGGCGATGGGAATTGCGATTAATTCCGACATCGTGTTGCCGTATTTACGATGCCTTTTTTTATTATTTTCTTTTTTTAGAATGAAAATGTACCGACATCCTCGCTTCCTTAATTTCACCGTCGCGTTACGGAAAATCTCTCGAGCAGAGTTTACGCCGATGCGCAATTCACACCAATTTCGCAGGATTAAATAATAAACAAAACTAACGTAGACGAAAAATGATCGAGCGGCCCCGAGATACAGTAATTTCGCCCGGAAATGCGAAATTTCGTGTTGCTATGAATTTTACTGTGCTAGTCCTACGCCTTTGTAATTTATCGCCACGTTGTTTCGAGCGAGGCGATTCCCGAGGCGATTTCGAGCAACTTTTTCCTTCGCGGAAATGTTCTACGAGGCTCCGTTCGCGAGTTATTCGCGAAAAACGACCGAGGCCCCGCCCTCGCCCTACGATTCGTCCGCCCTTTTTTCGTCGATAACTCGTTAACGGAGCCTCGCAGAAAATTTTCGTAAAGGAAAAAGTTGCTTAAAATCGTCTTGGGAATCACCTGGTCTGAGCAAATTTATCGTTTATCCATTTCCGATCACAAATTAGTCACTTCGATGACTCAACGATACGACGAATGCAATAATCCTTTAATTGCGGATGACTCGTTCGCGCACGAACGCCGATGAGACACCGCGGTTATCCGCGCTCCGAACGACAAAAACGCCTCGCGTTCCACATAGAAATTCCCGTTGCATTAAAATTGCCGGAGTGATCCCAATTAGGTCCGGCTTTCAACGGGAGCAAGTAGGTTGAATATAAAAACCGTGAAAATAGTAAAAGAGCATCGGGATCGTACCCCAATGTTATTCGCAATTTACTAAAACGTTCGAGAGATGAAAGCCGACTTTCATTCAGCGCCGGTTTATTGCCAACTAGGATACAGAGCTTTTTATTTTCCGCGGCTCCTGTTCATAATTTATACAAGTCCTTCGGGGACAGCGGATCTTAATCAGAAATAACTTCCCGGGAAACCGGAACGCCGATGCAAATCGAACGACCCGTGCGCTGGGACATCGTGCCACTTTAAATCACTTGACCCCATTAGACCCGCAAAAATGTCCACGCAATATTCGCGGCGCGTGGACCCGTTACGTGACTGAAATCCGAGTAACCGTCGGGTCAAAGGTTGCCCGCAATTCGTAAGTCCGCGCGATTTTTACGAAAACGAGAAATTCGCTCTTGTGGTTTCGAGGTTGCCGTATTGGAATAATCGTGTTGCCTCCTCCCAAATTGTCCAATCTGAGCGCGAATTAGAAGGAAATTACTATGCGTCAACATTTTCGCGAGGAAGCGGCGCTTCGCGTGCCGAACGTGCGAGAAGAAGATTCCGAACGCAGCGGACGCGGCGCGCCTAACATCGGGACTCTGTCCGGCCGAATTCCGTCGGGCTTAGTCATGTGACTGCGCCGCCGATTCGGGAACACTCGGCGCGAATCGTCGTTAACCGTTGACAAAGCGCAACTTCGGGAATACCGGCCGAACTCCGGGTACGCGTCGCGCCGCAACTAATCGGCGAGTTCGATAACTACGTTAATATCGTTCGGCGTTCGACTACCGCGCGGACCATCGTCGGAAGTTCAAGTCCGCAATCGCCCGTCGAAAAATGGATCCGCGACGGAAACGCGCGGCGGTGGCGGCGCGACAACGTGTTAATACGGCCGGCGCGACTTTAACGATCCAGTTATTACTGCATTATTCCCCGGGCCGATCGACCCCGCTGCGTTTACGGAAACACTTAGTCAACGGGCTCGTAAAATCGAGCAAACACTCCCACGTAATAGAGAGATTACCAAGATGGCGATTAATCGATCAACCCCCGCCCGCCTGATAGCCTATCTCGTAATTGATCGCTCTATCATAAGCCGACGTTTATTTTCATGCGACAGATAACTTTTCCAGCCCGTATTTCACGACGAAAATTCTTGCCGAGCCACGATGAAATCGTGTTTTATAAATAAATATTCTGTTTGGTCGAGGAATTAGGTGTTTATTTGTATGTATTGTAGATGAATGTTATATTCCGTAGATGATTGTCGTATTCAATGAATGAATTTCATAGGTATATCGATAGGTCAATATCATATTCAGTGGGTGAATGTCATGTTCAATAGATTAAAATCATATTCAATGAATGAATGTCGTATTCGATAGAAGAATGTTATATTTAATAGATGCATATTATATTCAATAGATGAATGTAATATTCACTGAACCGATGTCATATTTAATAGATGAATACCATACTCAATGAATGAATGTCATATTCAATAGATGAATATTATATTCAATGAATAAATGTTATATTCAATAGATGAATGTTACATTCAATGAATGAATGTCATATTCAATAGAAGAATATCATATTCAATAGATGAATATCATACTCAATGAATGAATGTCATATTCAATAGAAGAATATCATATTCAATAGATGAATATCATACTCAATGAATGAATGTCATATTCAATAGAAGAATATCATATTCAATAGATGAATATCATACTCAATGAATGAATGTCATATTCAATAGAAGAATATCATATTCAATAGATGAATATCATACTCAATGAATGAATGTCATATTCAATAGAAGAATATCATATTCAATAGATGAATATCATACTCAATGAATGAATGTCATATTCAATAGAAGAATATCATATTCAATAGATGAATATCATACTCAATGAATGAATGTCATATTCAATAGAAGAATATCATATTCAATAGATGAATATCATACTCAATGAATGAATGTCATATTCAATAGAAGAATATCATATTCAATAGATGAATATCATACTCAATGAATGAATGTCATATTCAATAGAAGAATATCATATTCAATAGATGAATATCATACTCAATGAATGAATGTCATATTCAATAGAAGAATATCATATTCAATAGATGAATATCATACTCAATGAATGAATGTCATATTCAATAGAAGAATATCATATTCAATAGATGAATATCATACTCAATGAATGAATGTCATATTCAATAGAAGAATATCATATTCAATAGATGAATATCATACTCAATGAATGAATGTCATATTCAATAGAAGAATATCATATTCAATAGATGAATATCATACTCAATGAATGAATGTCATATTCAATAGAAGAATATCATATTCAATAGATGAATATCATACTCAATGAATGAATGTCATATTCAATAGAAGAATATCATATTCAATAGATGAATATCATACTCAATGAATGAATGTCATATTCAATAGAAGAATATCATATTCAATAGATGAATATCATACTCAATGAATGAATGTCATATTCAATAGAAGAATATCATATTCAATAGATGAATATCATACTCAATGAATGAATGTCATATTCAATAGAAGAATATCATATTCAATAGATGAATATCATACTCAATGAATGAATGTCATATTCAATAGAAGAATATCATATTCAATAGATGAATATCATACTCAATGAATGAATGTCATATTCAATAGAAGAATATCATATTCAATAGATGAATATCATACTCAATGAATGAATGTCATATTCAATAGAAGAATATCATATTCAATAGATGAATATCATACTCAATGAATGAATGTCATATTCAATAGAAGAATATCATATTCAATAGATGAATATCATACTCAATGAATGAATGTCATATTCAATAGAAGAATATCATATTCAATAGATGAATATCATACTCAATGAATGAATGTCATATTCAATAGAAGAATATCATATTCAATAGATGAATATCATACTCAATGAATGAATGTCATATTCAATAGAAGAATATCATATTCAATAGATGAATATCATACTCAATGAATGAATGTCATATTCAATAGAAGAATATCATATTCAATAGATGAATATCATACTCAATGAATGAATGTCATATTCAATAGAAGAATATCATATTCAATAGATGAATATTAAATTCAATATATGAATGCAATATTCAATAGATGAATATAAAACTCAATAAATGAATGTAATATTCAACAGATGAATATTAAATTCAATATATGAATGCAATATTCAATAGATGAATATTAAATGCAATAAATAAATGCAATATTCAATAGATTAATATTAAATTCAATAAATGAATATCACCTTCAGCAAATAAATGAATGCAATATTCACCGAATAAACGAATGCAACATTCAACAAATAATCGAACGCAATATTCAACAAACAAATGTCACATTCAACATAATCAATAAATGCCCATATTCTATAAACAATGTCTTTAACACCTAAACATTATACTGAATATTCCAACAGCCAAAATTACAACGAAAATATCGACCATTCCTCGTCGAAAGTCTCCCTCGCATGTAGAATCGTAAGAAATCCGAACGGAACAATGCAAATCCGTAACGCGATTAAGAACCGTCCTGTGTTCCAAGCAAATATCTCACGAGTCCAAGGTGCATCGGGCAAATGCACGTGCCCTGCATAAGTATGTAACGATCGTTCTGGCCACGCTGGAAACTTTACCGAGCAGAATCGGCCGAATCGAACAGGGCGTCGCGTGCGGTGACCAGCGTTAACGACAGTTCGATGCATTTTCGTTGGGTGCAACCGTCCTTGCAGGGCCATAGAGACTCAGAGAGAGACAGAGAGAGAGAGAGAGAGAGAGAGAGAGAGAGAGAGAGAGAGAAAGAGAGAGAGAGAGAGGTCAGGACGACGGCGTTCCAGAGAATGCACAGCCCCGAATCCAATCTAATCGACTGCTCGTCAAACAATCTCCGTGCGTTGTCAATCCACTTCGTTTGACGACGCCCGGCAATACGGCGCGAACCGATCGATTCCACCGATTCCGCGGCTAATTGAGTGTCGGCCGGCGATGTCGAGTGGCCCGGTGATCGTGTTTGGCCGGCAAGACAATGCTGCCGGAGGCCCGGACGCGCAAAGATTTCGAGCAAAAGCACAGCTCGAACCGCCGCGCCGGCGAAGCTTTCCGCGAGAATCGAAGGGGATTCGAGCGCGCCGATTGATTTTCCCAGGGAACAATGGGTCAAACGGTCCGCGCCGTCTTCTCAACTGTTGCGTTCGACGCCGGCTATTGTTACCTTTGGGTGCTTCTCGGGCGCCCAGGGACGCTCTCCGCGACGCGAGACGCGCAAACACAAGAGCGCGCGATGCACTGTAATTCGGCGAACTAAAAATTGCTTTCCGCCGCTTTTAATGGAACGTTCGTGTGCTCGACATCGGCAACCATAAGAGGAGAAATATAAAATTGTGTTGAAAGCGTTAAAAATCAACTTTTTGAAAAGAAATGCAACGTCGTGTGCAGCAAATTTTCGCGAATTTTTCTTCGCCTTGTAAACGAAAAATAGAGAATTTCGGAAGAGAGTAGGCTCATTTATTAAAATGATTAAATGATCGAATTGTCCGTTCTCGTCTGCAAAAGCTCGAGGATAATTCGGCGGAATTCGCCGCGATTACGGGTCGTTTGAATCGCAAAAATCGTCGCGGACTCATCGCGTAAAAAACAGGCGAGCGGTTGCAATTATTTCAGACGACGATTCGCGAACGCCTAGAACGACCGGAGACCGTGGAATTCGATCGGAATTGCAACGTTGCAGGTTTCCCGGAGAGTTAGGAAACCGGCGAAATATACGCGGCGCGCGTTTCTGTCTCGCGTAAAACGATCCGCGCGGCGCGAGCCGAGCCGTAAAATTACCGAAATTATTCCGGAAAATAAGCAGCCATTTATCGAGCCAGCGGATCGAGAACAGCGATGGCGCGTTTTCCGTGCACGAAAGCGTACGAACCGCTGATGAAATATTATCAGCAACTAATTAACGAACTTCGAAACGCCCGGCGAAACGCCGCGGCTTTTGGCGACACGCGTTGAATTTTCATCGGCGGACACGCAATTTTCCGTGGCGTCTATTAAAGACCGCGCGGTAAACAAGGAGACGGCGGGCCGGGGCTAATTAAATTGAATGAAGTGAGGAGGGGGGGGTGCCTCGGAAGTCGGATCGCAGTTTTAAGAAACCCTATCAATACGAATATTCATTAATATTCAGGCTACGGCGGAAAGTTTTCGGGGACGACGCCCGCGACTCGAAGGAAATTGAGTACCCGCCCGTAATCCCCTATTAATATCAAGCTTTAAAGTTGTCCCGTCGTTAGGGAGCTCTGACGGGGACACGGCTGTTCCTTCGGCCCCCGCTCCGCAGCGCCGTGCAGCCCCGCCTTGAGATTATGAAAGCCCGGTGACGTCACCGCGATTAATGCATCTTGTCGGTTGCCGTTGCCGAGAGAATCGAAATCGAGAAGAAATTAAGCGAGTCGCAGCTGCGCCTAGTGCGCTGGGCACTACAAGATTCCCTCTCTTGTGTTGAACCGGACAGGTGAATATATTCTTCAAGGTGGTCCAAATGATTCCTGAGGTCATTTGATTCGACTTTCTCCTTTGCGAAAATTCTCTACGAAGTGCCGTTAAGGAGTTATTCGCGAAAAACACTGACCAATGAGAGGCGCGCTCGGGCGGAGCAGCGGGACTGGGCTACGCTTACTCGTTGGCTCGGCCGCCGCGCGCCAGCCGAACCCGCCGCTTATTGGTCACCGTTTTCCGCTTATAACTCGTTAAGGAGGCCTCGGAGAGAATTTTCGTAAAGGAAAAAGTCGCTTCAAATTACCTCAGGAATCATTTGGACCAACCTGTAGAATAGGTTCACCAGTCCGGTTCAACGCGAGGAAGAGAATACTTCGCGCGTCACACAGGATTGATCGAGAACTGGATTAATTTTAATTTGCAAAAGATAACGTGATTATGATCTAAAGCAGGATTAATTTTGATTTGGGAAAATTGTGAACATGATCTAGAACTGGATTAATTTTAATTTGCAAAAAATAATGTGATTATGATCTAAAGCGGGATTAATTTTGATTTGGGAAAACTGTGAACATGATCTAGAACTGGATTAATTTTAATTTTTCAAAGAATAGTATGATTATGATCTAGAACAGGATTAATTTTGATCTGCAAGAAAATATGATCATGATCCAAAATAGAATTAATTTCGACTTACAAAAAAATGTGAACATGATCTAAAACAGGATTAATTTTGATTTGGAAAAAATAATATAATTATGATCTAGAACAGGATTAATTTTGATCTACAAAAAATAATATGATTATAAATATAGAACAAGATTATAATTTCGATTTAGAAAATAGCACTAGATTAATTTTAATTTTGCAAAAATGTGATTACGATCAGCAAAAATCCGGCTATAAAATCTAAACAAAATTAAATGAACCAACAAATGATGAACGTCGACTCGCAGAAAGGTTTATTTCGATCCCAAAAGCACTAATTTCAATTGCGAAACTGGCAGCAGCAAAGACAGTCCAGGATTCATCGGAACGAAACCCGTGGTTTCTGAAGTGGTCGCACATGTACCGCGCGAGGAAACTGTATCAGATTCCATTGGATAGAATTTGTACCGATTCCCCGTAGTTTTTGCAGGCCCGCGAAGGCGCACAATGGGGCGCACTGTGCCAAAAGTGCTCCCCGGGAATGCAAAAAGGGGCCATGATTAATCGCGAGGCGAACGGCGGTTGAATGAGTCGAGGGCTCGCCGGCCGGCAAAAAAGTATTGGTAATTTATCGTAATCGAGCCCGATGACTTGAAATATTCCAGCGCATTTGGCCGCAACGCGGGCCGAGTTCTTGCGGCACGGACGGCTAAGAAAGCGAAACGGCCGAGTCTCGATCCCGAGGATCGAGATCTCGAGGATCCCGGTGAGATCGAACAGAGCCCAGAAAACTCTCGCGCCACATTTCTTTCCCGTTGCGAACAATTCGTGGCTTCCGATGATTCCGGGCGCCGCGGAACAATTGAAATAAATTCCGTCGTTTCCCACCGCGATTTCGGACAACCTGGAAAACCGTTCGAAATGTTTCCGATCGTCGGATCTGGATAATAAATGGTTTCGATGGTATTACGATTCTTCTTTGTTAAATAGTTGGTAGTTATTGACGAGTATACTAGACGAGTAGTATTTAGTCGAGATTTTGTGTTGCGACGAGTATAGTCGTCGATATTTTGTGTTGTGACGAGTGTAGTCGTCGAGATTTTGTGTTGTGACGAGTATAGTCGGCGATATTTTGTATTATGACGAGTATAGTCGTCGAGATTTTGTGTTGTGACGAGTATAGTCGGCGATATTTTGTATTATGACGAGTATAGTCGTCGAGATTTTGTGTTGTGACGAGTATAGTCGGCGATATTTTGTATTATGACGAGTATAGTCGTCGAGATTTTGTGTTGTGACGAGTATAGTCGGCGATATTTTGTATTATGACGAGTATAGTCGTCGAGATTTTGTGTTGTGACGAGTATAGTCGGCGATATTTTGTATTATGACGAGTATAGTCGTCGAGATTTTGTGTTGTGACGAGTATAGTCGGCGATATTTTGTATTATGACGAGTATAGTCGTCGAGATTTTGTGTTGTGACGAGTATAGTCGGCGATATTTTGTATTATGACGAGTATAGTCGTCGAGATTTTGTGTTGTGACGAGTATAGTCGGCGATATTTTGTATTATGACGAGTATAGTCGTCGAGATTTTGTGTTGTGACGAGTATAGTCGGCGATATTTTGTATTATGACGAGTATAGTCGTCGAGATTTTGTGTTGTGACGAGTATAGTCGGCGATATTTTGTATTATGACGAGTATAGTCGTCGAGATTTTGTGTTGTGACGAGTATAGTCGGCGATATTTTGTATTATGACGAGTATAGTCGTCGAGATTTTGTGTTGTGACGAGTATAGTCGGCGATATTTTGTGCTGTGGCGAGTGTACTCGTCGATATTTTGTGTTGTGGCGAGTATAGTCGTCGATGTTTTGTGTTACGACGAGTACAGTCGTCGATATTTTGTGTTATGACGAGTACACTCGCTGATATTTTGTATCATGACGAGTATATTCGTCGATATTTTGTGTTATGACGAATATACTCGTCAATATTTTGTGTTGTAAGAGTGTAGTCACCGATATTTTGTGTTGTGACGAGTGTACTCGTCGAGATTTTGTGTTGTGACGAGTGTACTCGTCGTGATTTTGTGTTATGACGAGTATACTCGTCAATGCTTCGTGCTGTGACGAGTATACTCGTCAATGTTTCGTGCTATGACGAATATACTCGTCATAACAAAAAATGTCGTCGACTATACTCGTCGGCATTTTGTGCCACGACGAGTATACTCGTGGATATTTCCTATCCTGACGAATATACTCGTCACTTCCATGCAAGCACTTACAATTTACCATTTAAATTGCAATCTCAGTAGAAAATACAATACAGTCATAAATTCTTCAAGGTGATTCTTATGTTTGAGACTAAAATCTGTGTAATTTCCGGATTTTTCCGAAAAAAATTGTTCAATTTCGCGAAAGCGTTATTGCGAAAGCGACGCAAATGCGACGCAATTAGAAGAGCGTGACACGAGCGGTGATTGGAAACGTTCGGGCGGTGTCAATTTTTATTGTTTACACGGAACGGATTTTGCCAATTGGAAAACGCTCGAAATAGAAACGAAGAGTAGCCCCGTTCGACCGGTGAATTTAATTAACGCGATATTTACGATCGAACGGGGAGAACCGGAACACCCTGGCCGACGAGACACGCGTTTCTCTCGCGCGGGAAGCGACGATCGCGGCGGTCGGCCGGTCCGTCCGCTTCGCCCATAAAAGATGAGAGAGTAATTGAAAATACGGCGCGCGGAGGAGCGAACGGAATCCGGCGAGGAAAGGACGGCTAATCCTTTGATATCCTCACGGCGTTTGCGAGAGAATATTCGCGGGGCAAAAAAGAAGAAAAAAAAAAGAAAAAAAGGAAAAGAAGAAAAGAAGAAATTCCGTCAGGCGGCCTGCCGTTCTCTCGCGAGTTTTGAACCCGTCACATGAATTATGAAGAGGGAGACAGCGGGGAAGAGAAAGAACTTACGAAGTGTTTAAACTTTAAACGGCCGGAAACCGTTTTAAGAGTTCCACGCTGCGCCCGCTTCCGTAAACGCATATAGACTTTTCCGCGCGTACCTCTCGCCTAAGCGCGCGCGCGCGCGCCCTCGCTTACCGCCGCCCCGCGGAGATTTCGCCGCTCGAGGACCTCGGTTAGGCAGCCAGAGATTCGCAGCTTCGGGGATCATGATTCACGTACCTGCAACAAGAGAACACGAGAGATGAGTTAGGGCAGTCGATTTTCAAGTGGAAGTGTTAAATTGGTGAACACGTCGTTTATTATATTATTATTAGAATATTTTAGTATATCATATATATTTTAATTGTAATATTGTAGTATATATCTTACATATTATAGTTATAATATACTTTAGTATTTTGTAATGTATTATATTATAATGCTTGNTTACAAAGATTTTTAATCCAAACCACTATAGAACATATTGTCCCTTAAATTTATGAGCAGTCGAAATAACATTTATATATATATATATATATATATATATATATATATATATATATATATATTAGTATATCATATATATCGTAATTATAATATTTGAATATACTGTATATTATATTATAATATTCTAATATATAGTATATTATATTATAATATTTTAGTATACAATATATTATAGCATTTTATTATATCCTACATATTATAATTATAATACTTTAATATAATGTATATTATATTATAATATTCTAATATATAGTATATTGTATTATAATATTTTAGTATATAATATATTATGTTATATAACATTTTAGTATATCGCATATATTATAATTGTAATATTTTAATATGCAGTATATTATATTATAATAATCTAATATACAGTATATTATATTATAATATTTTAGTATATAATATATTATATTATAACATTTATTATTATATAATATACATTGTAATTATAATATTATAATATTTTAGTATACAATATATTATAGCATTTTATTATATCCTACATATTATAATTATAATATATTATAACATTTTAATTATAATTATAAAATATTTTAGTACATAATACATTATATTATAACATTTTAATATATCACATATATTATTATTGTAATATTTTTTAGTATATATCTCTCTCAAAATGGTCCAACCGTGACCAGTGGCGGCGACGCATGCGCGGAGCGTCCCTCGCAGCGGCGCGGAACCCCAACTGGGTATTCCTCGCGATTCCGAACCACGAGCGAACACTGGCTCCGCGACCGGCGAACGCCCGGCGCCGCTGCGCGCGGCTCACAGCGCATGCGTTGCCGCGCGCGGTTCGCTTTTTCGACCGCGCCGAGGACTGCGACTCAATAACGCGATGTTTACGCGGCGAGATTGAAGTTTGACCGGGGTGGGCGGGGGGTGTGGAAGGGTCTGTTATTTAGCCGGGCGAATTAAAAGTTCGCGGGATCGCATTAGGGGTTACATTTCCAATTCGATAGAAGTTTTATCGGATCGCCGGAAGTTCCCGGGGGGGGGGGGGGGGGGGGACG
>NW_022890534.1:812534-843319 GCF_011865705.1 Megalopta genalis | reverse complement strand
AATAATAATAATAATAATAATAATAATAATAATAATAATAATAATAATAATAATAATAATAATAATAATAATAGGCCATTAATAATATACTATCATTATATATGATAATACATGATAATATATTATATATAATATATAACAAACATATACTATATAATATATAATAAAATATAATATATATATTAATATAATAAATATAATATATCATAATATAATAATGATAATATAAACTCTCTCTATATATATTATATTTTATTAAATATATATGTATATATATACTTAATAAAATATAATATAGATAGTTTATATATTTTTATACATATAAGTATATACATAATGTACCATTATTTTGCAATTCTGCAAACTTTAGAGATTCCTTCGTGGAAAATGCTTGAACAAATTACATTATCGGAGCAAGTTTTTACGACGAAAACTTTGAGAAAATCCAAATAAATTCGATCATTCTCGCCTTCGCGAATTAATGCACGCCAGTTACTGTTACTGAACGACGCAGAGGTTTAGTGTTAATTAGACTGTTTTTATTTTCGTTAACGCTGGCAAGGTGAAAATGACACGGCGAAAGTTCAGAATCGCGCGCGCGCGCGCGCGCCGCGTCACTCCATTCAGAATTAACGAACAACGGGGCGCAGATTGCGGGCCCGGCTAGAAAAGCGCGAATCCGCGTAAAGTTTCGCAGTCTAATTACCGGCGACAATGCGTAATCCGGGTGGCATTGGGAGAGTATAAAGCAAACGTGGAAAATGGGTCTTAAAAAACAGTGGCGCGGCGGTAATCGCTAGCTGCGCACGAGAGAGAGAGAGAGAGAGAGAGAGAGAGAGAGAGAGAGAGGAAGCTTTTCTCCGACAGTTCTCGAAACTTTCGGGAAACCGAACTTTTTTTCCCGTTACCGCGTGTCACGCGATTTCCACGGGGAGCATGCGCGCGCGCAACGAACTGTTTCACACAGTTGCAACGCAAAATTCTGCGAGATGTAACATTTCTGTAAATATTGAGCGTAGGAAAAAAATAGCTCGATAACCGTTTCTTTTTTTTACCTTGTTCCCGCATGTATTTTATTCTATGCAAAATATTATTATTATTATTAATATTATTGTGACGTTACAGATAGCACATAGACGTCTTTAAGACGTCTTGAAGACATCTGGCGTAGGACATTCTTAGAACAGCCTACGAACGGCCTAGAAACGTCCTGTGTCCCAAATCAAGACGTCTTGAAGGTGTTCTGTAGACGTCTGAGTGACGCATCTTAACACGTTGAATGCCACGGGGGTCACCGGTGACCGGCACTTAACTTGACGGTGACGCCATGGGGGCCACCGGTGACGGCGCGCCCAAATTGATAGAAATATATATAATTTAAAACAAATGTCAATATCTAAAATTTTGTATTATTACCATCGTCAATTCAAACAGTGACCCCTGTCGCAATTAACATGTCAAACATGGTTATACACTGTAACTTATCTATTGCAGATAATATTTCAACATTATATGTATCACATAAAAGAAAATTCATCGTGGCGCCACGGACAATTTCTGTAAAACCGGCGTGGCATTCAACGTGTTAAAGACATCCTTTCAACGTCTGAAACAAGACGTCTCAAAGATGTCCATTTTAGGTCGTACGACGTTCAGACCTAAAACGGACATAAAACGGACGTTTATAAGACGTTCAGTACTTATTGAGCTGTGTCTTTGTGACTAGGCAAAAAGTTGTGGATAACTCGTCTAAGTGTCCGATTAAATTTAATCCTTTTTTCGATGCCATTAAAAACAGCAGTCAAATTAATCACATTAAATTGAAAAAAAATAATTATATTAACACTGAAACGTCAGGCTTTGGATTCTCTTTGAACCTATAGAATATATGAATATTATTACTTGATCATCCTAAATTCTGGCAACTAATTCAGGCTTCCTATCATCTGGCTCGTATCATCTCAAAAAAGATAAAATAAAATAAAATACGTAGGCAAAATTAATTAAAAAACTTAGCCACCCGGTTCTCTGCATTTCAGCAAAAACGTTCGCTCGGTTGTTAAGCAATACAAACGAACGTACAACGCTTGGTTGGCTTTTGGTTTTTGAAGCCTTCTCTGCGACATCGCGGCGATCTCGAAGTACAATTCTGCTCTCACAAAACAAAGGAACGAAATAATTTCGGGCGGCTTCCGAGGGTCGAAATCCCGGATAGCGCGCGCGGCGCCCGGTGAAACGTGCCCTCGCGCGTGTGGTATGCGCTGATGTACAGTTGCCTTAATTATATATCCATCGCGCGGAACCACTTTCCTCTAACGAATCGTAATTTACCTGAAACGGTTGCGCCCAGCGAAAACAGTTAGCCGGTGCGTCGCGGCGCGGCGCGGCGTCGGCATTTAAATGGAATCAGATATTCGAGAATGCTCGCGAGCGGTCCAACGATCGGTCTTGCCGCGCGGCAACCGGCCACGAATTTGAACCGTTCCCTTGTTTCTCGGCGAATCGCCCCGCCGCACCCCGCCGCACCCCGCCGCGCCGCGCCGCGGCGGCCGAGTTACGGGCCCACGGCGATCCAAGAACGCTCGCGCTTTGAAAAACGAGACCGGGAAAAGAAATTGATGACGACGCGAGCTTCGCTCGCCGGTGCCGCAGAACCCTGCGAGATAAGCAAATTGTTGCTTGCTCTCTTCCCGGTGATTAATCGCGAGAACCATTAAAATTCGCAGCTGCCAAGGGTCTTCTTCCTGCGGAAAAATTCTTCTGAGAGAGAGCGAGAGAGAGAGAGAGAGAGAGAGAGGGAGAGAGAGAGACGAATGGCTCGCCGAAAGAATATCCCTCTCGTCGATTCGGAGCCCTTCGTTCCAGAGAAGAAAAAAAAGCCCGCACTCGATTATCGACAGCGTTCTTTCTTCGATCGTCGTTGCTGCACGCAAGCTTTTTTCGGCTTTTTATTTCAGTGCTTAACCGGAACGTTTTTCGATTCGAACGGTACTTTATTGTTGTTGTTGTTGTTCGCGGCCGTTAATTGTCGAGCTTTATTTTAATCGATGAATAAGAAAGTCGATTAACAACGCAGCGATTAACAGACTGCGGATCTTTGTGCAGAATAAAAATGTTGTAAGACGACTGAGAGGAACAGAAATGAAATGGAAATGAATTGTTTATTTAAATCGTTGTAATAAACCGAATGTTAATTATTAAGTCATTGTTTTTATTATTATTAAATTACTATTATTATTACTAAATTACTATTACTATTATTACTACATTATTATTATTATTATTACTACATTATTATTATTATTATTATTACTACATTATTATTATTATTATTACTACATTATTATTATTATTACTAAATTACTATTATTATTAAAATACTATTACTATTATTACTACATTATTATTATTATTATTAAATTCTTCTCACACAATTTTCTATTTCCGTTACGCGCTTTTGTCATAAACAGTTGCACATTTAAGCGTAAAGAAAATTTTTGCTAATGTTGCAATTATTTTGGCAATTTTTAACGGCGTCACAGACGTCGCACTCTAAGCGAAGGATTAAAAAGTGCAACAAATGCTCGTCCCGCGGTAGAAGCGTCGGCCATGGTGGATCGCAAAGGCTCGTGAATCGCATCTGGATCTCTTTAGGGCCCGTCACGACGTCTAAGATACTCTCGGCGTTGTTTCACAGCGAAATCTGCGTCAGTCGGCTGTAAAACGGCGACCCGGGACAGCGAGGGATATATAAAACGCGAGCGTCCCGAGAGCCATTCTTTAACGGGCGAGAAGTCTCGCGCGGCAGAATGTCCCATTATCGTCGACGTTACGCAATCGTCACCCATGAATTCCACGGTGGCAACGGTATTCGTCGCGTCGACGATACGATGACGCGCGAAGCAGCGCAGACGCAGCCAGGGGATCGGAGAGGGCGAACGACGGCGTCGGTGGCGGAATGATGGCTCATTAAAAATGCAAAAGGGCTGTCCGACGAACGAAACGTAGTTTGGCTGCGAAAGTCACGCACGCCGGGACGTTCTGCTCGCCCGCGGAATGCGAAAGAGTCGCGCGTCGTTATAAATATTAATGCACGGGGGTGGATACATGCGCCGCGGCGACGCGCTGTGTTTCATCCCGACCGGCATCGCCATTAAACCGACTCGCTTCAATCGAATCCGAAATTCTTTGGCTCTTTGGCCGATCGAACGGCCGGCGACCGGGTCAAACTCGGGCGACTGCGAAAGGAGGTCTGGTCTTGACGATGGTTGAGTTCGTAAGTCTCAGGTCGAAGTAGGAAGTTTGAGTTTGAAGGCGTATGTTTGAGTTCGAAGATGTAAGTTTGAGTTCGAAGAAGTT
Source organism: Megalopta genalis (assembly GCF_011865705.1). Classification (NCBI taxonomy): domain Eukaryota; kingdom Metazoa; phylum Arthropoda; class Insecta; order Hymenoptera; family Halictidae; genus Megalopta; species Megalopta genalis. The sequence goes on along the minus strand of NW_022890534.1, from coordinate 838,960 downwards.
TCAACTTCTAAGACGTAAGTTTGAGTTCAAAGAAATAAGTTCAAGTTAGAAGAAGTAAGTTTGAGTTCGAAGAAGTAAGTTTGAGTTCGAAGAAAATCGAAATCGAAGAAGAAAGTTTGAGTTCGAAGGCGTAAGTTTGAGTTCAAATAAGTTTAACTTCGTTGGCTTAAGTTTGAGTTCTAAGATGTAAGTTTGAGTTCGAAGAAGTTTAAACTTCTAAGATGTAAGTTTGAGTTCTGAGATGTAAGTTTGAGTTCGAAGAAGTTTAAACTTCTAAGACGTAAGTTTGAGTTCTGAGATGTAAGTTTGAGTTCGAAGAAGTTTAAACTTCTAAGACGTAAGTTTGAGTTCTGAGATGTAAGTTTGAGTTCGAAGAAGTTTAAACTTCTAAGACGTAAGTTTGAGTTCGAAGATGTAAGCTTAAGTACGATCAAGTAAGTTTGAGTTCATCGAAGTCTCAGCACGAAGACGTAAGTTTGAGTACGAAGAAGTATATTTGACTTCGAAGCAGTTTGAATTCGAAGAAGTAAGTTTGTATTCGAAGAAAACAAATTTGAATTGGAAGAAGTAAGTTTGTATTCGAAGAAAACAAGTTTGAATTGGAAGAAGTAAGATTGAGTTTGAAGAAGTTTATCAACGCAGAGATAAGTTACAGTTCGAAGTAGTTTCAATTTGAAGAAGTAAGTTTGAGTCTAGAGAAGATTAGTTTCGAAAACCCAAGTTTGAGTTTAAAGTAGTAAATTTGAGTTCAAAGTAGTAAGTTTGAGTTCAAAGTAGTAAGTTTGAGTTATAAGAAGTTTAAGTTCGAAGAAGTATATTTGACTTTGTAGAATTTTGAGTTCGAAGAACTAAGTTTGAGTTCGAAGAAGTAAGATTAAGTTTGAGGAAATTTAACTTCGAAGACGTAAGTTTGAGTTCGAAGAAGTATACTTAACTTCGAAGTAGTTTGAGCTCGAAGAAGTAAGTTTCAGTTTGGGGGAATTTAATTTCGAAGACGTAAGTTTGAGTTCAAAGTTTGTTAATCATTTGAGTTAGAAGTTTGTGTTCAAGAACGTATATTTGACTTCGAAGAATTTCCAGTTCAAAGTAGGAAGTTTGAATTAGAAGAAGTTTGAGTTTAAAGAAGTACATTTTACTTCGAAGAATTTTGAGTCCAATGAAGTAAGTTTGAGTCTGGGGAAATTCAACTTCGAAGACGTAAGTTTGAGTCTGAGGCAATTTAACTTCGAAAAAGTAAGTTTGGCTTCAAAGTAGTAAGTCTAAATTAGGAGAAATTTGAGTTCGAAGAAGTAAGTTTGAATTAGAAGAAGTTTGAGTTTAAAGAAGTATTTTGACTTCGAAGAATTTTAAGTTCATAGACCTAAGTTTTTCTTCGAAGAAGTGAGTTTGAGTCTTGGGAAATTCAAATTCGAAGACGTAAGTTTGAGTCTGAGGAAATTTAACTTCGAAGACTTATGTTTGAATTCAAAGTAGCAAGTTTGAATTAGAAGAAGTTTGAGTTTAAGGAAGTATATTTGACTTCGAAGAATTTTGAGTCCAAAGAAGTAAGTTTGAGTCTGGGGAAATTCAACTTCGAAGACGTAAATTTGAGTTCAAAGAAGTAAGTTTGAATCTGAGGAAATTCAACTTCGAAGACGTAAGTTTGAGTTCGAAGAAATAAGTTTAAGTCTAAGGAAATTCAACTTCGAAGACGTAAGTTTGTGTTCAAAGCATTAAGTCTAAATTAGAAGAAGTTTGAGTTCAAAGAAGTATATTCGACTCCGAAGAATTTCGAGTCCAAACAACTAAATATGAGTCCGAAGAAGTACGTTTGAGTCTGCAAAATATCAACTTCCAAGACATAAGTTCGAGACCCAAGGAGTACATCAAACTTCGAAGAAATTAGAGTTCAAAGAATTAAGTTCTCGTTCGAAAAACTACCTTCGAGCTTAAAGAAGCATATCATCGATGAAGTCAAAGCCCAGTCGACCACAATCGAAGTTCCCTACCCTCCAATTTCGTCGAACGTCTGCAAAGTGTCTGCGTCCCGTCAAAGTACCGTCTGCGAAGTGCGCGCGTACAAAACGGCGATTTGCAGGGAGCCGGCGCGCGCGCGACTCCCTCGCAAGAAAAACGCGAAACGAGCGAGGCGTACGAGCAGATATTACAACCGGAGCAATCGTTTTTTAGTTGCCGGTGATGCGCCGCGTGCCGGTATATCCAGTCCGTGCAGGCAAGTGCAAGCAAGTGCAGGCAAGTGCAGGCAGAGCAGGCAAGTGCAGGCAGAGCAGGCAAGTGCAGGCAGAGCAGGCTCTTAACACGGTCACAAGAACTCGAGGCGCAGGCAAAATGATCGCGATAACGGATCGCGATGCTCCTAGATTCTTCTTGCCGGCGAAACTCTAACGGCGTCTGTCTTACGGGGCACCGTTACAGCTGCAGCTGCAGCCGCAGTCGCAGTTGCAGTTACGGGCACGCCGCGACGGGACTGCGACACGGAGAGCCGCGCGGCTCTCTCTCTCTCTCTCTCTTTGTCTGTCTTGGTCGAGGATGTCGGAGGGCCAATTGAACGGCTGATTTGCTAATTTTCGCGGAACGAGCTTCCCTCGAAACGCTGACCCGTCGCCGGCGGATTTATGGATCCTTCGGCTTCCTTCTCGAGAATATATCGCGGCGATCCGAGCTTCCGGAAAATTGCAAGCTGCAGCCTGGGATACGCCTTTCGCGATTTCTCGTTGCCCGCCGATCGATTCTTACTAGACCACGGACTTTTATGCGATATAAAAGATTTTTCACGTTTCTTGCTAGATTTTGGAGGCGCTTTGACTGCGGCAGGGTCAATTTTGACTCGGAGTGTTCGCATCGTATAAATAAATTGCTGCGAGAATGAATGACTGTGAAAAAAGAAATAAAGAGAAATATTGCTGAAATGTTGCTGGATGGAATAATTGTTAGAATAATTATAGAAGGTTATGTCAATGATGCAATTATGTGATCGATGCACTTCAATGCACTTCGATGCACTTCGATTCATTAATCGTTTGTTTTCTTCAAAATTACAGTCGATTCTTCGGCTTTCAGGTTGCAATTAACGATAAATAATAATAACTAGATTATGCGATTATTTTATAATTATATTAGGTTATGTCAATGATGCATTTATGTGATCGACGCACTTCGATTCATTATTGATTTGTTTTCTTCAAAATTACAGTCGATTCTTCGGCTTTCAGGTTATAATAAATAATAAATAATAAATAATATATAACAGATAGTTATAATAAGTAATAATTAGACCGCGGATTTTATGCGATTTTTTATTTTTAACGACCCAGTTTTCGAGGAGATTTTCGAGGGACGCGGTTTTGGAAAGGGACACGAGTGAGTCCGATGGCGGAGAAGGATCTGTCGACAGGAAGTGCGTTGAACCGCGGTGTAACCTTGGTGCCGTCACGGTTCTCGCATCCTCGTTGTCAGGTGTAACAACGAACAAAGAGAGGCTACGCCGCGAGCCGACCGACTGAAATCACTACGTTTCATTCTCGTCATTTAACGTTCCGCTTCTCCTCGCCTCGCCTCGCAGCGCCGAGCCGCCGAGAAAAACATCCTTTTTCTTCATTCATACTGTTCAAAGAACGGTACATTGAACTCCAAGAAATTGGGAAAAGTTCGACGCCCGTGCTCAACTGTGCGTTCGAACGTATTCGCATGCGTTCACAAACACATTCGCACTCATTCGCACTCATTCGCACATATTCGCACATATTCGCACACATTCGCACATATTCTCAGACAGATTGCTCTTCGATTATGACAAATGTGCTTCGAGATAACACTCGAGAAAAAAGGCAGCAGCCACCGTGCTGGTGTAGAATAAAAAACGATGACCCGACTCTTTTATTTCCAATTTTTTGCGTGGTTCGAAGACAATTCAGAGGCAATTCGCAGGCAATTCGAAGGCAATTCTGAGACAATTCGAAGGCAATTCGGAAGCGATTCGATAACAATTCGGAGAAAAATTGGAGGCAATTAGGAGACAATTCAAGGCAATTTTGAGGCAATTCGAATACAATTCGAAAGCAATTCGAAGGCAATCCGGAGACAATTCGAAAGCAGTTCGAAGGAAATTCGAAGGCAATTCGAAGGCAATTCGGAGAAAAGTTGGAGGCAATTCGGAGACAATTGAAGGCAATTTTGAGGCAATTCGAAGACAATTCGGAGACAATTCAAAGGCAATTCGAAGGCAATTCGGAGGCAATTCGGAGTCTATTCAGTAGCATTTCACGTCGTCCTCCGTCGAAGCTTGTCGTCGGCGTAGCAATAAATCGCATAGGCGTAGAACGAAGCACAGAAAACTCCGCAACAACCCGAAATTTGGCGTTTCCGTGAGAAATTACCGTATCTGCTGCTGCTGCTCTCGGCTTGTTAAACATTATTCCAGCCCAATTTCCCCGAGTCGTCCCGGCGCTCCGCTGGACGCCAGCGACCGCACGGGCTCCATTATTTTTTCAAAGGACTCACCGGCGAAAAAACCGGCCCGGAGAACCGCGAAACCGCGCGGGCCGTCATAAATTGCAAATGAAAAAAGCCTAATTCCGAAGGATAACACGGCGAGCAATTTCGGTGTTCCTAACGCGCCGCCGCGGCGACCGGAATAGCAATTGTCACGCCGGAGATAAATGCAACTCGAAACGCAATTAAATCCGGTATCGGCCAACGTCGTCGCCCCCCCTCCTCCCCCCGGCGAATTTATGTCGCCGCTGCTATCTTTTGTTGCGCTCGCTCTATTTAGATTCAAATTCGTTGCTGCTCGTCCACCCGGAAACATCAAAGCGGCAACAATGAAAAAGATAAAGCCGGTGGCCCGTTATAGGAGCCAATTAACGCCGGCTCGCGCGCGCGAGAGCGATTCCGCAGAAAATTCCGGAGCGACGTTGATCGCTCGTCGATGCTCGATTCTCTGGATCCTCGAGCGAAGGACTTTTCCTCTCAAGAACGTCCGCGGAAATCGATTGCGTTGCAGAAAGTTCCTGCGAATTTTTTGCGAATTTTCTATGAATTTTTGTGAATTTTCTGCAAATTTTCTGCGAGATTTTTCCATCGACTGGCCGATTTAATCGAAGATTTGATGCAGATCGATGTTAATCAGCGTCGATGTTCGAACGAAATCAGGGCTGAAACATCGATCACATTTTATTCCGACGGATGAACGTTATAAATTGCATAATAAAACATTAATAATAAATTACATAGTAACATTTATGTAATAAAACGAAAATTATATAATAAAACAGTAAATTTATATCATAAAGCAAAAATTATATAATGAAATACTACATTTATATAACAAAATAAAAATTATATAATAAAACAGTGAATTTATATAATGAAATGAAAATTATATAATAAAACACTAAATTTATATAATAAAACACGTTTATATAATAAACACTACGTTTATATAATAAAACAAAAATTATATGATAAAACAGTGAATTTATATAATAAAACAAAAATTATATACTAAAACACTAAATGCAAATATCGTTAACACTCAAACGAATGTTATTAATTTCAACAATACTCGAGTAAATAAATTCACTGTAAAAATCGAAGCCTGAGATTTTGTTCGAACGTCGAAGAAAATCGAATATATTTCCAAAAACATTCGAAAAAGCTCCGAGCTGTCGAAGATCCGGTTCGCGCGAAATTCCGCGGTATCTCGCGGAACGATCTCCCGAAATAGCCGCGCGATCCGGATTCGCCGGATCTATCGAAGTTTATCCAAATTAGGTTCGGATAAGGCGTGGGAAAAGCGGCGATATCGCGCGGCGAAAGAGAATCTCGCGCGAGAACCGAGGCGAACGGTCGCGGGGATCGAATATTCGATATCCGCTCGGAGTTATTCTCGACTGCCGTCGGATTCGATGTCGATCAGCTGATACGCTTTTTAGCAGCGGCGGTAGAGGAGCCGTTATATCGGGTGTCGTATCAAATCCGAGAGCAGGCCACTTGGATGCGCGATAAAAAGGCGGCGAACGACGTAAGAAGAAAGCAATACGTTCGGTTCTTACATCGATGTCGAATCGGTCTCCCTCTTTCTCTCTTTCTCGTTCTCTCGGCGCCGCGATACCCGTTGTTCTTTCTCCGCCCCCCTACCCCACTCACGGCACCGCGGCAGCAGTCAGAGATGTCTGCACTCTGCACCGGCTCGCTGACCTGTTGCATGCTCTTTTGTCCGGGAACGCGGCGCGCGATTCTGGTTTTCTGAACCGTTCTATCCCGGCACTTATTCTTCCCGGCGTCCCCCCTCCCCGCGCGACACACGCGAAACAAGAAACCGTATTGTTCCGCGGCTGCGAAATACTGTAATTTCAGTAGATCGACAGCCGGGACAGTCCGCTAGACTGCAGTCGGCCAGCGAATGTGTAACCTCTGTCTCTTTCATCGGGGACTCGAGCGAGCGTTCGAACTATTTTGACCCATCGAAATTAAATTTTATGTGGCCCGCTAACTTTCTGAGGTCATTTGGAGCAACTTTTTCCTTTGCGAAAATGCTCTCCGACGTCTCGTTTGCGAGTTATTAACGGAAAAAGACGGACCAATTGGAGAGCGAGGGCGGAGCGTAGACCGGCGTGAGCATGGCGCCGCAGGTTTTTCGTCGATAACTCGTGAACGGTGCCTTGTATAAGATTTTTGCAAAGGAAAAGGTTGCTCCAAATCACCTCAGGAATTAGGTACGCCACATCAGAATGGAAATACTGGAAAGAGTGTCTTGAAAGTTACAATATAGCTTCGAGTACGGAGGATTGAACAGCGAGACCATCGCGAGATTAAATCGGTTCGATTTACGCGTCGACAATAACATCGATCTCGCGCGCTGTCTCCGAACGAATCGAAGCGAAGGAAGATGGGAACACGTCGTCTCCGCAGATCGTTTCGCAAAAATATGAGCAAAGTTCCGCGATCCGGTCACGGATATACGCGGGGCCAGATTTTTCAGCGCGTCGTCCAACAAACTTTTACAAAGCTGCCGCACAACGTCCCCGCGTATTTGTATTCACCGTCGGCTGTTGCGAAGAAGCGGCGAAGTAAAGACATGAATACTTGTATAACAGCAGCCTATATTCCTCCGCTCGGCGAACGAAGATGAGAAAAATTTAGGGGAGCGGGGGAAAAACTGCGAGAGAACGCGATCGTTCTGGAAATAATAAAAATCTACCGGAAAAATATGGAAAAACGTGTCCCCTCGACGGGCACGACTTTTTAACGATCGAATTCCACGGAGACGTCGAAGTCGTTTTCAGCAAACAATGTGTGAAAAGCACGCGTTCCGGATGAACGAGCGGAAAACCTGCCGCGCGAACGATTCGCCTCGCGGTGCCGCGCCGATCTTCCGCCGCGATTTTCGAGATACCCGTAATCCGGGATCCGAACGCGGTGTTACGCCGCTGGAAAAATCGCCGTTGCGTCGAATTACGCACGCCTCGTAGGCGATACACGACTGAAATGTTATCCGCGGCGGGGTCTCTAATTACGACCTTAGGTGCCGCGCCGCGTGCACATCAGCTCTAGCTTCGAGATGGACGGGAGAGGCAAGCCCGACAAACCGGCCGACGCGTTTCAAAGACCAGATATTACGGTGGAGCAGTACGATTAATTCGCTTGTATAGGGTGTCCGAAAATTATGGTGTTTCCGGGGACTGAGGGATTCCCGAGGTGATTTCAAGTAACTTTCTCCTTTGCGAAAATTCTATCCACCGCTTCGTTTGCAAGTTATTAGCGAAAAGCGCTGACCAATGAGAGAGCGCGCCCGGCCGACGCTCCGCTCTCGCGACCACTTCCGCCGCGAGGGCGGGGCGCCGGCCGCGAAGGCGGAGCGACGGACGCGAGGGCGGAGCGCCGGCCGCTTTCGCTCTCCGATTGGTCGATGTTATATAATATAATATTAACAATAATATATTGTTATAATAATATATTATAATTATATATTATATATAATATAATATATAATATTATTAATGTATATTATATTATATATTATTATTAATATATATATATATATATATATATATATATATAATATACATATAATAATATATTATATAATATAGTATATGACATATTAACGATAAAATTTCGAATATAATTTCTTAAGCAGACCACGCGTGAAATTATCGTCGATAACTGACTCGGTCACAGTCGAAGGGGTTAAAGAAAGTGGTGACAGAGAGGCGACAGGTCGAGCTGACAGAAAGAGAGAACGATCTACCTTCGCCTCCAACTCTGGTGCTCCAGATATCTCCGGATAATCGGGGGATCGTTTCGATNAGAGGCAAGCCCGACAAACCGGCCGACGCGTTTCAAAGACCAGATATTACGGTGGAGCAGTACGATTAATTCGCTTGTATAGGGTGTCCGAAAATTATGGTGTTTCCGGGGACTGAGGGATTCCCGAGGTGATTTCAAGTAACTTTCTCCTTTGCGAAAATTCTATCCACCGCTTCGTTTGCAAGTTATTAGCGAAAAGCGCTGACCAATGAGAGAGCGCGCCCGGCCGACGCTCCGCTCTCGCGACCACTTCCGCCGCGAGGGCGGGGCGCCGGCCGCGAAGGCGGAGCGACGGACGCGAGGGCGGAGCGCCGGCCGCTTTCGCTCTCCGATTGGTCGATGTTATATAATATAATATTAACAATAATATATTGTTATAATAATATATTATAATTATATATTATATATAATATAATATATAATATTATTAATGTATATTATATTATATATTATTATTAATATATATATATATATATATATATATATATATATAATATACATATAATAATATATTATATAATATAGTATATGACATATTAACGATAAAATTTCGAATATAATTTCTTAAGCAGACCACGCGTGAAATTATCGTCGATAACTGACTCGGTCACAGTCGAAGGGGTTAAAGAAAGTGGTGACAGAGAGGCGACAGGTCGAGCTGACAGAAAGAGAGAACGATCTACCTTCGCCTCCAACTCTGGTGCTCCAGATATCTCCGGATAATCGGGGGATCGTTTCGATCGGTCCTAGAGCCGGCAGAGAACGCGCGCGACTCGCGAAAGAATCGCGAGACAATAGCCGCGCGGAAATGGGTCAAACCGTGAGTATCGATTTCTGTTCGCCGATTACGAGGAACAAGTTGCTCGTGGCCGGCATCGATCCGTCATGTGATTCTCGTCGCGGCGCGGCACGCCGAGAATATTGCACGCTACGATTATTGCAAACAATTGTCACGTAGACAGAACGATGTTCGTGTCGCAAAGGTTAACACTTATTATTCGCTTAATGGCCCGATGAGTCACAAGCCGTAGCCGATACGGAGGTAACTCCGCGATGATTCTGGTTTCTCGAGCTGACTCGGCTGAGATCGGACACGGTTGCTTCATCGGGCCTTCTCGTGCACGCGAAAGTTCCATGATTCTTTCAGCATTTTATTCATTCGTCGAAACTCGCGATTCGGTGCTTATATATTATACATAAATATTATATAATATATAATATATTTAATATTTGATATAATCTTTAATATTCAATATAATCTTTAATATTTGATATAATACTTAATATTTAATATAATATTCAATACTTGATATAATATTCAATATTTGATATAATATTTAATATTTAATATAATATACAATACTTGATATAATATTTAATATTTAATATAATATTCAATATTTGATATTACATTTAATATAATATTCAATACTTGATATAATATTCAATACCTGATATAATATTCAATGTTTGATATAATATTTAATATAATATTCAATATTTGATATAATATTTAATATTTAATATAATATTCAATACTTTTGATATAATATTTAATATTTAATATAATATTCAATATTTGATATAATATTTAATATTTAATATAATATTCAATACTTGATATAATATTTAATATTTAATATAATATTTAATACTTGATATAATATTTAATATTTAATATAATATTCAATACTTGATATAATATTTAATATTTAATATAATATTCAATATTTGATACAATATTTAATATAATACTTAATATTCAATATAATAATATTTATAGAAATATATTATAAATTTTTATCAATTCGGCCCTGCAATTTCGATAACGCATACACACGTCGTAGAGGGAATCGATATTCCGGATGTTTGTGTTTTCCGGAAAATTTGGGAACGTTCGGGGAGCCCGGGCTTCGAAGAAAAGCGCGATATCGTAATGGAAAATGAAGAGGTTCGACGGGAGGGGTCGCGTGCGAAAGACGACGAAGCCTCGTCCACGGTGTTTCGCTTCGAACGCGTTTTTTCCCTGAATCAATTTTTTCGAAGTCGTTCCCGGGATTGTTCGCCGACTTCTCATCTTTTTATGGCTCGGCACGGCAGCGACGCTTCCTCCATTCTCCGGGAACTTTGCAAAACAAGTTTCGGAAACTCGCCCCCCCCTCTCCTCCTATCGTCGGCGTTTTCGCTTTTTAGCCGGGCAAGTTTGTTTGCCGGCAACGAATTGGTTTTCTTCGAAAATTCCGGTGTGTTCGAACGTAGTACTGCAGAAGTTCCAGGTTCATTGAATCCCAAATATTCGAGCCGGAGAAATACGATCTCTCCTATGCATCCGAAATTTTATATACAAATTTGTCGGAAGTTGCGAACGAGCGGGATCTCCGATCCCCCTAACTTATTCCGCTGACGCGCTCGTCTTTTAGCTCCCGCGCGATATACAGGGTGTCCCCGAAAATTGCTCCCGATCGGGAAACGGAGGGGTTCCCGAGGTCATTTGAAACAACTTTTTCCTTTATAAAAATGTTCTCCGGGGTCTCGTTTACGAGATATCGACGAAAAAGCAGCGACCAATGAGATGCGAGCACGACTGGCGCGAGGCGGCCGAGTCAATCAGCGGACGACGAATTTTTGATGGAAATAGAGCAAATTCGATCGACGATAACTCCGCGAAAAATCATCGTGGGAAGATGAACTTTTTTTTAAATTAAAGCTTGAAACCTCTACTTTCGATTACCGTTCTTAGATTATTAATTTGATGCACCCCCGCAATTGTAACCCTTTAAATATAAATCGATGTTTATCCTATCGAGAATTGTCAACTTCAACGAAACGTACGGACTTTGCAAAATTTTTTACGAAGATGCCGTTAGCAGTGGAACGAAGTTCGATCCTTCCCCTTCAATTCGAAAAAAGAGAAACGCAGCTGCGATTTTTTCCCGCAAAGTTGCAGCACTTCAAAGTAACCCTTGTTACTCGGCCGCGAAGCGAAATCAAAGGCGACGGTCTAGAAACGGCATTAATTGAAAGATAAAGCAACGAAGTCGATTTCAATTTCGGAACTCGTTATCGCAACTTTCGCGATACGAAACGCGGGCACGAAGGCCTCGCCGCCGCACGATATTCCCGTGTATCGTCGTCGGCTCGCGTTTCCCGCAGGACCTAATTCCGTCGAAATTTTAACTCGACCGAGAGCAAACGCTCCGCGGGATATGTGCTCGTGAGACGCACGGCCGTCGAGGACGTTTCGCGATCTTTCTCTGCCCGAGGTTCCACGGTGAAACCGGCCGCGCGCGGGACGCTCTCCGCTTCGGTCCGCTTCGGTCCGCGCCGGCTGCAACGGAGCACATGTGCGCAACGACGGTTCTACGAGCCGAGGTAATATTTTCTCGTCACGTGCAGAAGAATGCGCTCCTGTGCTGCACATCGGCAGACTCCGCCTGTCAGGAGTTACGCGGGGACGGGGGAGGGAGCAGAGGAAAGGAAACAGATACAGAGAGAGAGAGAGAGAGAGAGAGAGAGAGAGAGAAAGAGAGAAAACCAGAAAGGGAGAGAGACGCAAAAACGTAAGCTGCGGCAAGACATAAGTATGTTGCAAATGTAGTTGGCGTCATGAAACTTGTCTTCTCAGTTTCAATTCGGTCGAATAAGATACAGTGAATTCTTCGTAAATGACGCAGAAGGACGATGATGACGGAATATGATGACGGAATATGATTGCAGAGGTAGAGAAACAGGAAGAAGGGGTGGGATAGAAAGGGAGAGAGGGGGGAAGACGGTAAGAAATAGAGAGAAAGAAAAAGATCAAAATAGAGATAGAGGTGAATAGAGAGAGAGAAAAATAGAGATAGTAGATATAGAGAGAAAGAGAAAAAGAGAGAAACAGAAGAAGAAAAAGATAGAGGAAGAGAAACATAGGAATAGAAAGAAATAGAGATGGAGAAAAATAGAGAAAAATATAAAGAAAAAGAGAAAAGAAGAGAAAAATAGAAAAAAATATAAAGAAAAATATAGAGAAAGAGAAAAAGAGAGAAAAAGAAGAAGAAAAGGAAGAGAAAAATACAGATAGAGAAACAGAAATAGAAAGAAATAAAGATGGAGAAAAATAGAGAAAAATATAAAGAAAAAGATAGAGAAAGAGAAAAATAGAGAAAAGATACAGATGGAGAAAAATAGAGAAAAATACAAAGAAAAAGAGAGAAATAGAAACAGTAGAAATAGAGAAAAATAAAGATAGAGAAAAATACAAAGAAAAAGATAGAAAAAGAGAAAAATAGAGACAGTAAAAATGAAAAAAAAATACAGATGGAGAAAAATATAGAAAAATACAAAGAAAAAGATAGTCAAACAGAGAAATAAAAAGAGTAGAAACAGCGGGGAACAGAGACGACGAAATATAGAGAAAAAGAGAAAGACAAAGAAAGAAGAAGAAAAACGTAGAGAAAGAGCAGAGACCCGGCGTCAGAAAAAGACAGATCGGTAGGACGCGAAATAGCAGAAGAATTCGCGGATCGGCCGCGCCGTTCCGGTTTTCCTTGTACGTCCCAGAAATATTTCTTAACCGTATCGACTCGAGAAAATGCGATCCACCTTCGGCCGTGTCTGCATTCGCGCACCAACGGAGCCCGCGCGAGCTCGCGCATTCCACGCACGTGGAATTCGAGCGGCCGAGGCATTCTCGTCGGGTCGTTTTCTCTATGCAACGAAACGCGTGCATCGCATCGTATCGCATCGCTACGCATCGCATCGCGTCGCATCGCGCCGCTCAACGGCTAATGCTAATGAACGCCTAAACGGGCGTAATCGAACATGCGAGATCTAGCCGTTTCGACGTCGAGCGGTCGCACCGACGACTCGTCACGCGTTTCGTAAAAGTGCATCAATAATTCGCGAAATTTCCCGCGTAACCGCGTCAATTTATTTAATGACGCGAGATCGGACGACCGATGATTTATCGCCGTCTGTTGGAACTTCTCGCGTCCGAGAAGCTTTATTGATCGAGAACGGCGCTGTGCGACCGGTCGATCGTACCTCCGTCGACGCGGAATTTTCCTGAAACTGTTCCGAAAACTTTCTGCGAAGCGTGGAACTTCGCCGTTTCTTTCTGTCGGATCGTTTGAAACGTTTTATTTTTTCTACGTTGTCCCGCTCATTGATCCCGGTTTCGCGCGCTCTATTCTTCGCGATTGCTTTCTAATCGTTTTCTAATTGCTTTGTAATTGCTGGATAAGGTGCTAATACACGGGATACGTTAATATAACCGCGTCGCGAGATATCGGTATCGACGCGAAAATGCGTAAAAATCGCGGGACAAGTGCAAATGCGCCGCGCGGAGACACTCCGAGCCGCCGTGATTCAGCCGCGCGGTAATGCAGAAGGTATTTCCTTTCGCTATAAATAATGTCGCGCCGATGAATCAGAAGAATCCGTTCTATCGCGATAAGTGAACCGCGACTATTCGCACGTTTCCGATAAAACCGGACGGATCATCGAATGGAGAATCATGAGATCGTCCGATGAATTTAAATTTGTTATATTTATAAAATATTATTTATTTGTTTTTATTATATTTATTATTGCTTATTCATTTCTATTATATTTATTATTACTTATTCATTTTTATTATATTTATTATTTATATTTATTATTCATTTATTTTTACTATATTTATTATTTTTATTTATTATTACTTATTCATTTTTATTATATTTATTATTTATATTTATTATTCATTTATTTTTACTATATTTATTATTTTTATTTATTATTACTTATTCATTTTTATTATATTTATTATTTATATTTATTATTCATTTATTTTTACTATATTTATTATTTTTATTTATTATTACTTATTCATTTTTATTATATTTATTATTTATATTTATTATTATTCATTAATTTTTACTACATTTATTATTTATATTTATTATTACTTATTCATTTTTATTATATTTATTATTACTTATTCATCTTTATTATATTTATTATTATTTATTCATTTTTATTATATTTATTATCTATATTTATTATTTATATTTATTACTATTCATTTATTTTTATTATATTTATTAATACTCATTTCTTTTTATTGTATTCATTATTACTTATTTGTTTTTATTGTATTTATTATTATTTATTTCTTTTTATTTTATTTATTATTATTTATTCATTTTTATTATATTTATTATGATTTAATTATTTTTATTATATTTATTATTATTTATATATTTTTATTATATTTATTATTACTTATTTATTCATTTTTATTATATTTAAGTACCACATATCCGCCAATCGGTGTGTTCGTCTTCTCGGACAATCGTTGCATTCCCGAGGCAAAGAGTCACGCGATTAGGCTAATGCCACGCTAACGAGAACTAAATTATAATAACGACTGTATTGAGGAGCCCGACGCGTTTTCCCGGTTTCTTCCTCATTGTTCCAACCGTTGGCGTTGCCCCCGGATCATTCTCGAACCGTGGAAAAGAACGTAACGAAAGGAAACACTTTCTCGCGCGGCTCCCGCTTGCCGAGTGTACTCGGAACGAACGGTACTACCGTGGCGTGCGTACACTCCGAGCAAAAACCGCGACCGCCTTCTCTGCCGGCGCGATGCACCAAGCGATCGTGAGAGTCCGTCGGGCCCTCGGAGCATGACGCACTATGGTCTAGACCGGCCGATTTATGAATGTTCTTTCCCAAGATTAGATCAGCCAATCTTCTAGACGATAAATGTATTCTCAATGGACAAAATTGAGAATCGGATTTGAATCGTCCCGTTGAACTTCGTTGCTTGTTAAAAATTCACGTCGACCAGAAGTCGATCGAAGTTAGGATCTTCTTAAATTGAAGCGTTAAACGAATTCGTACCGCCGCCGTGTACACGACGAGACCTCGTAAACGTGTACAACAGATAGGAATCTGAGCACAGCCGCGGCCTGGCCGTTTCTTTTGCTTGTTGGTTAGTCAGCTTCTACTATGTCCGTGCAACCGGCCGGACTGCTGTATAATTTACTGAGAAAACTTTTCACGTACGTTTCTCAGTCTATTTCCCGACCCGTTCAAAGTCCGGCCGGGCTACCCGGCAAGGAAATAGTAACTCCTGGAACTCTCTAGATAATGGCGCTGATAAGACGCTGTGGACCAGCGACCGCTAAAACAGCGCCGCTACTTTAAGAGTAATTGGCAGAGGCGTTTAACGAGTTCGTTAATGTGTCACCCGTATTTGGTGCTCGCTAATTTCTACGCGGAAGGATCAGATGTTAGCGGCTGTGTACTTTTATGGGATTTCCGAGCGTGCCGGCAATGAAATTGTCAAATGATGAAATTCATGTATGAGTTAGAAGCAATAATTTAATGAGATATAATATAATGCAATATATGATATAATATGGCATAATATTGTGCAATGTAATGCAATGTAATGCAATGTAATGCAATGTAATGCAATGTAATGCAATGTAATGCAATGTAATGCAATGTAATGCAATGTAATGCAATGTAATGCAATGTAATGTAAATGTAGTGTAATGCAACGCAATGCGATGCAATGTAATGCAATGTAATGTAATGCAATGCAATGCAATGTAATGTAATGCAATGCAATGTAATGTAATGTAATGTATTCTAAAGTAAAGTAATGTAATGTATAATATAACATAATATTATTTTATTTAACATATACAGTGTAGATCAATCTGCCGACTAAGCCTCAATTATAATTACTTCATGTATCATGTAATAGCAAATCGAACAAGATAACAATCTTCACTGAATCTAAAAAAGGGAGATATTACTGATGGTTACACCAAACGCGTTCCACTGCAAATGCCGCAGAACATGTATTATTGCGAGCACAAGTTTTCGCAGGGCGCAAATTGCAGAGAAGCCTGGATTTCGGGCGAAGGAACTTCTGCCCTGTATTTCTAACGGGGCCCGATAAGTTATGATAATGGAGCTTATAATCGGGACAGCCTCTAAACCTGCTATAGCGTTCGATCGGAAACTAGGACGGCACGGCGCGCCGTCTGTAGCGTAGTTTCCGATCGTGGGAAGTTGCAGGAGCGATCGGAGCGTGACAACGAACATCCATTCTTTCGTGCACCTTCGGCAGGTGGAGAAACTGTTTCCGCAGGTGTTTCGTATCGTTCGGTCGCTATATATACACCAGATTGTATACGTTGCTGTAAAACGTCTGTTCACGCAGAACTCGCGGCGCCGAGCAATTACCATGCGTTTACCAACCCTCGACACGCTAATTTCCTTTTCAGTGCATCGTAATTGAGTAATATTTTTGACTCGATTAAACTTGACTCGATATATTTGACTCGATATATTTGACTCGATATATTTGACTCGATATATTTGGCTCGATATATTTGACTCGATATATTTGACTCGATATTTTTGACTCGATATATTTGACTCGATATATTTGACTCGATATATTTGACTCGATATATTTGACTCGATATATTTGACTCGATATATTTGACTCGATATATTTGACTCGATATATTTGACTCGATATATTTGGCTCGATATATTTGACTCGATATATTTGACTCGATATATTTGACTCGATATATTTGACTCGATATATTTGACTCGATATATTTGACTCGATATATTTGACTCGATATTTTTGACTTGATATATTTGACTCAATATTTTTGACTTGATATATTTGACTCAATATTTTTGACTCGATATATTTGACTCGATATATTTGACTCGATATTTTTGACTCGGTATTTTTGAATAATCTTCAACCGAGTGAAATTATCAAGGAAATAAATTCGTTACTACGACAAATTTATTAGTATCTAGTTTTTAACGATTAATTTCAATAATATTTCAATAATAGCATCAAGGTTGATAGAACAAAATGACGCACATAGAAGGAATGTTTAAAAAAAACACATCGACTAAAAATTGGCGAAATGATAAACAATTTTTTTATTTTTTTCAAAATTGCAATTTATTGTGAAAATTGCACGTTTCGGCAGGAAATGTCCCACGAAGGGACCGTCGTTTGGGGGACGGTCCCGGAACGCGAGAAGGCGATTTCCGGCGGCCGAATATTATAATTCAGCGTACGCGTGAGAAACGTTCCGGCATCCTGATCGAATCGTCGACTTGCCGTTCGACCGCGGCGCGCCGCGGCCGAACATCGTCCCGACCCGATTCATTTGCATGCAGCGAGAGGGGCCGGCAGGCAGGCACGGAGGATCGCCGAGGTCCCAGCGACGCTCGGCATCGTTCAAAGTTGCACCCCTAACGACCATTTTCCTCTCGGCGCATCTTCCCGTTCGAGCCAATTCGGAAACGGACAATCTCGAGACCGGCTCGAAAATTTGTCAGCTGGAAATTGCGAGATTGTCCGGGGAATACAAATGCTGACGACGTGGGACCCGGCTATCTGGAATCTATCCGTACGCCACCCCCCGCCACCCCTTCGGACGACCGCCTCTGTTGGCCAAGAAATCGCCACAAAAATTCTGTCGCTGTCTTCAGTCAGGTGCAACATATACATATATATAAAATATATACATGATACATAATATATATAAAATATATATAATATATAATATATACAATAAATAGAAAATATATATAATATATAATATATGCAATAAGTAGAAAATATATATAATATATAATATATATAATAAATAGAAATGTATACATAATATATAATGTATATAATAAATAGAAAATAAACATAGTATATAGTGTATATAATAAATAGGAAATATACGTAGTATATAATGTATATAATAAATAGCAAATATACATAGTATATAATGTATATAATAAATAGCAAATATACATAGTATATAATGTATATAATAAATAGAAAATATACATATTATATACAATATATATATAAAATATAGATAATATAAAATATATACAAAATATATATAATTTTAATCGTCGCCTAATCGCTCAATTCACAAAAATTCAATTAAACTGTGATATTCCCTGTAATAAATAATAACAAATAAATTAACAATAATAAATAATTTTAGAAAAGTAATAACCAATTCACTTTTGTAATAAATATCGCCAGCGGTACGCGAGAACGTTTAAACTAAAAAAAAGAAAAAGAACACATAAATGAACAAATTCTAACAGTATCATTATGTTCATTTTACGTCGTCCAATCCTTCAGCTCGCGAAAGAAACTTCCGTTCTGATTCTCGTAAAACGACGCGCGAAAATGCGAATTTGCACGGAGAGCCGCGCAAATGTTAAGTTTAGGCTTGCCGTGTCTTGTCGACCCGGTAAAACTGGCGGCGGATCAGTGCGAGATTTTCCTCCGCGCAGCTCTTTCGATTAACTGTACCAGAGGCACAATAGTTTCTCCGTTAAGTAACGCGGCGTCCCAGTAACTTCCGCGGAGAACGAACGGCTGTTTCGCGAGAAATATTGTAACGGGGTTCGTAGTGGGGGAACACACGGCGCGAAGGCGGCGCGGCGGGACGACGGCGACCGTGCCAACTGAAATTTCATCCCTCGCGCTCGGCGCGGATCCCGGGGCCGTGCGTGAACGCGCGCGCGCGCGCGTGTGCGGCGACGCGGATACGTGAAATTGTTGCACGGATTCACAATGGCGAGCCGATTTCCGGTATACCGAGGCTCCCCCCCCCCCGTTCGTTCTCGCTGTGCTTTTGACGACGATTTTTCTCTTTAACAAACATCGGAATCTTGAATTTTCTCGGCAGACGCGCGCCGTTCAAACATTCGGGACGCGAAACGAAACGTCGAACGGATTATCGGACGACAAATAATGTATTCTGGTTGCATTGGCTATGGTTGATGGAATGAGAAATATTGCTACTTGATTTTGGTCTTGTCAAAATGGACGATATTTTGTTTCTGAAAATTAAAATCTTTGGGGTTTCGTTTTTTATTTTTATTGGAATTTTTTAATCGTGTTGTTATGGTTATTTAATTTAGGGAATTCGCGTTTATTTAATGAAGAGAAGCGGGATGAAGTTGAATAGAAATTTAACGGTGCAAGTAATTTATAGAATTTTAATATTGGAACTAGGGTAATTTTTGTATGGTTGTATTTATTTATGATTCGTATATTTTATAAATTTAACGTGTAATTTTACATATTTCAGTTAGTATATAATACTAATTTTAGATATGTTATATATTTCAGTTAGTATATAACACTAAATTAGTATGCAATACCAATTTTACATATTTCAGTGAGTAAATAATACTAATTTTACATATAATATTATATATTTCAATTAGTATATAATACTAATTTTATATATTTCAGTTAGTATATAATACTAAGTTAGTACACAATACTAACTGAAATATATAAAATTATACGTAAAATTTATAAAATACATGAACATGTAAAATCTAATTCTAAATAAATTGCACCAGTTCCAACTATAAATAAATCACACTACTCCTAACTCTAAACAAATTACATTAATTTTAACCCTAAATAAATTACACTAGCTTTAATATTAACAACAAAATATAAAAAACTAAACTCTGAAAAAACAACATTATTTTATTTATATTTAGCTCTCACCATCAACAATTTATTTTCTACTAATACTGATTTAATTATGATAATTACTCGTTTCACTAAAAAAACGTAATTCCAAATTTTCTAACGAATTCTTGAAGCAAATCAGCCGACAACCACGAACAGAACTAGCAGCGAGAAAAGCGAAATTTCGAGCACCGTCAAGGGTCGCAGCGCATATTTCCCGAGTTCGCGATACGAACGTTATATTTTCGAGATAAGAAACTGTAAGGAGGCTCGATAAAGAAGAATTCGATTACGCGGGTCTGTCGAAGCGCGGGGACTCCCCGAGGCGATCCCGGAGTCGCGGTTGAAAACGATTCCTAGGGAGATTTGCCGCGTAATAGACTCGTCGCGACCCTTTCTTCGAGTTCCTCGAGGAGGGCCGGCCGTGGGCCGCATAATAAACGGGAGAGATCGTACGCACGGAACCGTCGTCGCGTCGTCCCGTGACGTGACGTGGCCGCCGAGCTCGTCGCCGGCGAAAGGAGACGAAAGATTGAACCCGCGGGATAGGATAGGACCGGCGAGATATCTTCGCCGCCAAAAATCACATTCCTCGAGTTTTCGAGTGCTCCTGGAATATTGAAGAGCCTCGCGAAGTAGACGGCACGTTTCTCAACAAAATAAAACCTGTCCGAGAAACACCAGTGCTAAATTAAACTCTAGTTCTTCCCTTAATAATTTTAAATAACAGTGCCGAGACTGGATTTATTTAAACTTTATACGATTACGATTTAATTGTAATATACACTTCAATAGAGAATACCTAAAAATTTCTCCTGGAAATATTTTTATAATGTCAGAAACAGTGTAAGAAAAAAAATCAGGAAATCATTTTGACAGTTTCAGTAAATTCTAAAAGCGTTCTGGATCGATAGAACGGAATGGTCGCATGCGAAATCGCCGAACGGTGTTGGACAGTGAGCAAACTGTCTCTCGGATTCGTTGTTGCCAGGGAATTGATGGCGCGTGGAGCTCCCCGGCCGTTGCACTCCCCGCAAGCTATCACTTCCCCCACTCCGGCCGCACGGTCCCGCGTAGGAGGCCCGCGAAGTGGTGGGGACGCGTCGCGGCTGAGAAGCTGACGTCAAGCGGCGGCCTAGTGCTGCCGCGTATCCCCTCCACTGCCGCGACTTCGATGCGCCGGGGAGTGGGGCGAAGAGATTCCCCTCGCGAGCGAGCGCCGCGTTAGGAAGTTCGGTAAAAGCCGCCGACTAATTCGCGGTGAAAGTTCTGAACTACGCTTCTCGCCGAGCAAAGAAGAATCTTCCGGCGGAAACGCGGGAGTTGCATTAACACTTAATTTATTGCAACGCCGCGCGCCGCTGAGAAAAAAGAAATAAGAAAACACCACGATCCGAAAACGAGGCACGAATGCGCCGATGGACGGCGGCGCATAGAAAAGTTTCGAAAGCGGAGGGTTTCCGAGATTGAAGCCGGTAATGAGCGGCCTGCATCGATCCGGACGCTCGTTCTAGATCGGCCGAAAAAACGAACGGTGAGAAGTGTCGCGTCGCGGCACTGATGTTGCAAGCGCGTCCAAGATCACGTAGTAGAACACGGATTTCGCAAGTCGTGATCGGTCCTCGACCGACGGAGACGTGCGAAACGAGCGGCAATCGAAACCTTTCAGTGCAGAACAACGATTATGCTCGACGAGCGTGTTTAAAAAAAAACGCTTATTAAAACTTTTCATGATTTTTTATTTTTCTTGATAATTTGAATTTTTTAATAATGATTACAATTCTTAACAATTTTGAGCCCCTGATAATTTTAATTTTTTTATAATTATTGCAATTTTTAATAATCTTGATTGTCCTTAATAATTTGAATTCTTCAATAATTATTACAATTCTTAATAATTTTAGTTCTTTTTTTAATAATTATTAAAATTCTTAATCATTTGAATTCTTCAATAATTATTACAATTCTTAATAATTTTAGTTCTTTTTTTAATAATTATTAAAATTCTTAATCATTTGAATTCTTCAATAATTATTACAATTCTTAATAATTTTAGTTCTTTTTTTAATAATTATTAAAATTCTTAATCATTTGAATTCTTCAATAATTATTACAATTCTTAATAATTTTAGTTCTTTTTTTAATAATTATTAAAATTCTTAATCATTTGAATTCTTCAATAATTATTACAATTCTTAATAATTTTAGTTCTTTTTTTTTTTTTAATAATTATTAAAATTCTTAATCATTTGAATTCTTTAATAATGATTACAATTCTTAATGATTTGAATTCATTAATAATGAATACAATTCTTAATGATTTGAATTCTTTAATAATGATTACAATTCTTAATGATTTGAAGTCATTAATAATGAATACAATTCTTAATCATTTCAATTATTCAATAATTACCGCAATTCTTAATAATTCGTATCATCCTCAACAATCTTAATTCTATAATAAACAAATCAATTCTTAATAATTCCAACAAATAACAAACCCAGAAAACGCCCTCCTCCCCGTCCGACCTCGAATCTGACCCCGAATCGCTCGAACGCGATCCAAAAATCGGATCACGGCGAGATCTTCGGGACCGCGGCGACCTCGTCGCGACGAGAAAACGTAAAACCGCAGAACAAAGGGCACGCGCGCGCTTTTACCCGCGATCGTTGTACTTCCTGGAACCTCCTCGAAGGTACCGGCAAGGGAAAGCCGGTCGACGGGTTCAAGGCTGCGGGTTCAATGATCCTCGAAGTGGGGTCCACGGTCTTCGCGTCCAGAGTTCAGACACTCGGTGCAGCATTAACTATTTACGGGCGGCCGGTGCGTTGCCCTGGGAAATATTGCGTGCCGTGGAGTTATTGGGATTAGAACGCGCAGGGTGGATCCTTCTTAGATTGCACCGAATTATTCCGCTCGTCGTCTTTCGGGAAACCGTTAATTGGTGTTAACCGTCGTGGAACGTCTGGTTCGATAAACGGTTCTACCGGTCGCGCGGAACGTTCGAGGCATTTCGACGATTGAATTTCGACGACAGAGGGTCGATCGCGCGACTAACTGTCCAAGAGATGGCATTGGAAAATCTCGGAGAAAATAATTTTGGAGGATAAACGCGATACAATGGCGATCGACGTTCCGTCGGCTTAGTCGATCGTTCTCTCTCTCTCTCTCTTTTCTCTCTTTTAACGGTTCGATCACTCTTTCTCTCTTTTTCTATTTGACCGTTTTATTCGTCTTTTCTCTCTCTCTCTCTCTCTCTTGCTTCTCTTCTGCTCACTCGCTCTCTTTCTTTTTCTCTCTTCGACCATTTTATTATGCCCTTCGCGCTCTCTCTATTCTCTCTCTCTCCCACTCCCTCTTTTCTCTCTCTCTCTCTCTTGTCTCTCTTTCCTCGACTCACTCGCTCTCTCACTTTTTCTCTCTTCGACCAATTTATTCTCCCTTTCGCTCTTTCTCTCTTTATCTCTCTCTCCCACTTTCTTTTCTCTCTCTCTCTCTCTTGTCTCTCTTTCCTCGACTCACTCGCTCTCTCACTTTTTCTCTCTTCGACCAATTTATTCTCCCTTTCGCTCTTTCTCTCTTTATCTCTCTCTCCCACTTTCTTTTCTCTCTCTCTCTCTCTTGTCTCTCTTTCCTCGACTCACTCGCTCTCTCACTTTTTCTCTCTTCGACCAATTTATTCTCCCTTTCGCTCTTTCTCTCTTTATCTCTCTCTCCCACTTTCTTTTCTCTCTCTCTCTCTCTTGTCTCTCTTTCCTCGACTCACTCGCTCTCTCACTTTTTCTCTCTTCGACCAATTTATTCTCCCTTTCGCTCTTTCTCTCTTTATCTCTCTCTCCCACTTTCTTTTCTCTCTCTCTCTCTCTTGTCTCTCTTTCCTCGACTCACTCGCTCTCTCACTTTTTCTCTCTTCGACCAATTTATTCTCCCTTTCGCTCTTTCTCTCTTTATCTCTCTCTCCCACTTTCTTTTCTCTCTCTCTCTCTCTTGTCTCTCTTTCCTCGACTCACTCGCTCTCTCACTTTTTCTCTCTTCGACCAATTTATTCTCCCTTTCGCTCTTTCTCTCTTTATCTCTCTCTCCCACTTTCTTTTCTCTCTCTCTCTCTCTTGTCTCTCTTTCCTCGACTCACTCGCTCTCTCACTTTTTCTCTCTTCGACCAATTTATTCTCCCTTTCGCTCTTTCTCTCTTTATCTCTCTCTCCCACTTTCTTTTCTCTCTCTCTCTCTCTTGTCTCTCTTTCCTCGACTCACTCGCTCTCTCACTTTTTCTCTCTTCGACCAATTTATTCTCCCTTTCGCTCTTTCTCTCTTTATCTCTCTCTCCCACTTTCTTTTCTCTCTCTCTCTCTCTTGTCTCTCTTTCCTCGACTCACTCGCTCTCTCACTTTTTCTCTCTTCGACCAATTTATTCTCCCTTTCGCTCTTTCTCTCTTTATCTCTCTCTCCCACTTTCTTTTCTCTCTCTCTCTCTCTTGTCTCTCTTTCCTCGACTCACTCGCTCTCTCACTTTTTCTCTCTTCGACCAATTTATTCTCCCTTTCGCTCTTTCTCTCTTTATCTCTCTCTCCCACTTTCTTTTCTCTCTCTCTCTCTCTTGTCTCTCTTTCCTCGACTCACTCGCTCTCTCACTTTTTCTCTCTTCGACCAATTTATTCTCCCTTTCGCTCTTTCTCTCTTTATCTCTCTCTCCCACTTTCTTTTCTCTCTCTCTCTCTCTTGTCTCTCTTTCCTCGACTCACTCGCTCTCTCACTTTTTCTCTCTTCGACCAATTTATTCTCCCTTTCGCTCTCTCGTTTTACTGTCTCTTTCACTTTCTCTCTCTCTCTCTCTCTCTCTCTCTCTCTTGTCTCTCTTTCCCCAGCTCACTGGATCTCTCTCTTTTTCTCTCTTCGACCATTTTATTCTCCCTTTCGCTCTTTCTCTCTTTATCTCTCTCTCCCACTCTCTTTTCTCTCTCTCTCTCTCTCTCTCTCTCTCTGTCTCTCTTCCATCAACTTACTCGCTCTGTCACTTCTTCTCTCTTCGACCATTTTCAGTCTCTCTCGCTTTTCTCTCTCTCTCTCTCTCTCTCTCTCTCTCTCTCCCTCCTGTCTCTCTTTCCCCGGCTCACTAGCTCTTTCTCTTTTTCTCTCTCTTCGACCATTTTATTCTTTCTTTTTCTCTCTTTTTCTCTCTTTCCCCAGCTCACTCGCTCTCCCTCTTTTTCTCTCTTCAACCATTTTATTCTTCCTTTCTCTCTCTCTCCCCCTCTCTCTCTCTCACACACACTGTCCGTTTTACGCTCGCTGTGTTCGGTAACCAAGGTGCTCCGGAGCCTTCGGATCCGAGATACGAAAGGATTCGAGGCGAATGTAGCATCGGCCGTATCATTGTGTTCCTGCAGTCGACTCGGCTCGTCGTCTGCGCGGCTTTACGTGAATCGGACGCGGGGGCAGACGGAGACGGCCACGTAGAGGGAGAAGGAGAGAGAGCGGGAGAGCGAGAGCAAGAGCAAGAGCGAGAGCGAGAGTGCGAGAGAGAGAGAGAGAGAGAGAGAGAGAAAAGCAGATTGGCCAGGCAAGACCGGTCGAACAGGTTTCTTGGGTCGAGTAGGCGAAAGCCTCTACTCCGTTAGCCTCTTTCTTTCCTCGGACCGGACTCTCGAGAGTGCCTCGGACACCTCCGCTGCCCACGAATACCCCGAACAGAATCGCCGGGAATATACCCGGACGACGTTCAACGCGACCGCGATGTTTACAGCTGACAATAATGAATCCCGGCCGTAAAATACGCTCGGAACGGGCCGCCGGACCGTTTCCGTTCCCCGAGCTGTACATCGATCGGTTCTAAAACCGCGGTTCATCTACCCGCCGCACCGTAACCGTCTTAGCCTATTAACCCTTTCGAGCCCAACAGATTCTTAATCCGGGGGAACACCGGACGATTGCTGCGGTGCTTGCTGTATCCGTCTCTTCTTTTATTTTTGCGACAAGAGAAAATTGCCGCAACGAGTTCAGTTCAGTCACGGTTCCAGTTTTAGCGGTTTACTAATGCTGGATTTACGGAGAAGTAGGAGCAGCTGTTTTATGTTAGTTTATGAAAATATAACGATCAGATCGTTTAGTTTGATTTCTAACGAGTGTTATCAGCGTCTGGTTTCGATA
Organism: Megalopta genalis; assembly: GCF_011865705.1. NCBI lineage: Eukaryota > Metazoa > Arthropoda > Insecta > Hymenoptera > Halictidae > Megalopta > Megalopta genalis. Next base: position 812,972 of record NW_022890534.1, on the reverse strand, counting down.
TGCTGTAATTGGGCTGCGGATTTTATGCGTTTATGGAAAAACTGATTCAGTTAGATATTAAATTGTTAGGTCATTGAAAGGATTTGATATTATTTTATATATTTTTATTATATTATTATTGTATAATATATTCATTATGTAATATATATATATATATATATATATATATATATATATGTATATTCATCATATAATATATATTATATAATATATTCATTATATTCATTAAATTCTTTATATTCATTATACTCATTATACTCATTATACTCATACTCATTATATACTCATTATACTCATACTCACACTCATTATACTCATTATATTCATTATGTTCATTATATTCATTATGTTCATTATGTTCATTATGTTCATTATATTCATTACATTCATTGTATTCATTATATTCATTATGTTCATTATATTCATTATGTTCATTAT